>CABHPR010117555.1:11414-24978 GCA_902168415.1 Peromyscus melanophrys
CTGGCTCTGTGGTCTGCACCTGGCTCTGAAGCCTGCACCTGGCTCTGGGGCCTGGACCTGGCTCTGGAACCTGTACCTGGCTCTGGGTTCTTGTACCTGGCTCGCTTGAGGCTCTGCACCTGGCTCTGGGCCTGTACCTGGCTCTGGGGCCTGTACCTGGCACTGAGCTCTGCATCTAGCTTTGGGCTCTTGCACCTGGCTCTGCACCTGGCTCCTGGGTCTGCACCCCACTCTTGGGCCTGTACCTACCCCTGGGCTATGCACCTGGCTTTGGGCTTTGCACTTGGCTCCTGGGCTCTGTATTTGGCTTCTGGGCCTGCATCTGGCACTGGGGCCTGCACCCAGCTCCTGGGCCTGTATCTGGTTCTGGGCTCTGCCTCTGGCTCCTGGGCCTGCACCTGCCCCTTGACTATGCACCTGGCTCTGGGCTTTGCACCTGGCTCTGTGAGGCCTGCACCTGACTCTGGACCTGTGCCCATCCACTGTCTCTGTATCTGCATCTGTGAGGTGTGTGTGTGTGGGGGGGGGGGTCATCAAATATGATCTGGAGTTCCTGTTCCCTCATTCTGTGCTCTGCTGCTGGCCACTTTTAGATCTTCTGGGTAGCAGAAACTCTGCACACTGGTCCCCACTCTGAGCAGCACTTGGGCTCTGAATAAAGCACCCTACCCCACTGCCCATGTCCATCCTTGTGTGTGTGGTGAAGATCGGAGGACTCTGGCCTCTGGCCTAGCACCCAGAGGGTCCACTGTGGAGAAGTGTGGGCATCCTGTCTTCCTGCCCATGCATGTGCTTGGGGAGGCTGAGTGAGCACCAGAATGCCTCAGGCTGCCCACTTATGGATGGAGGCTGAGGCATGGTATACAATGGGATAGAGAGGCCATAAGCCCAGAGTGGCCACAGCAACCCAGAGTGGCAAGGGAATGTGCCCACAAGAGACAGAAGGACATGATGTCCAAATGTAGGCAAATGTGGCCTCACCATTACTGAGGAGCATTAAGAATTGTCCCCTGGAGCCAGGCATGGTGGCACATGCCTTTAATCCCAGCACTCAGGAGGCAGAGGCAAGTGCCTGTCTGAGTTTGAGGCCAGTATGGTCTATAGAGGGAGTTCCCGGACAGGCTCCAAAGCTACACAGAGAAACCCTGTCTCGAAAAAAACAAAAAACAAGAAACAAAACAAAAAATAATTGTCTCCTGGAAGTGCAAGGGCAGAGCAAGGGGAACTAACTGGTCAGGGAGAGGAAGGCAGTGTCTCTATAGGGATTCCTGAGTCCACTTAGCAGCAGGGGCAGTGGAGGCCATCTCATCATGGACACATTACCCTGGAGTCATGTGACAAGGAAGACAGCCTCCCATGGTGGCCTTTGCCAGGTGCCAGGTGCCTCCATGTTCTGCTGCCTGGGGGACCAGCCTCAGCAGTGTAGGGCTTGAAGGGAATTCATGGAGTTGGTGCACTATGACTTTTTTATCTGAAGAGGTAAGGGAAAAGACACTCACACACTCCTGCTGGTTTCCTTCAGACCTTTTCTTTATTCTTCTTTTGTATTCTGATTCTGTATTCTGTCTCTTTATTTTTCTTCTACAACTATATACCCCAACAAAATCTTTCAGACAATATAGAAATTAAAATGTGGTTACATCTATTTTTCAAGTGAATGATTATAATGAATACATATAAAAACATGTTTTTCATCTCCCTTACATGAGTAAAACAAAGTTATCCCAAGAATCCACATACATTGTTTTAACTTTTAAAACAATCAGTTAGCTCTACTTTAAATCTTTAGGGTGTATACCCATTCATCAATAGTTTTTTTTATATCAAGAGGTTAAGGACAAAAATGGGTACAAGGAATTGATCACCAACCAGTCCTATCAGGGAAAGTATGTCAACTAGTAATGACTGGGCTGCTTTGTATTTTTGACCCTCACCTAAAGAATCTATAGCTCAGCTATGTGTCCTTGTGAACTTTAGATTGTTTTCTAGGGTTTTTCATCTCAAGGCTATTATCAAAACATCTGATCTAACCTGAAGTTATTTTAAGGCTTTGTTTCAGCTATGATGTACACCAAAACCTGTGAATGCATCTTTTAATATTAAGATTAAAAGAATTCTAGCCAGCCTGGCTCCTGTGGACTCCACTGTTTTCCTTAACCTGAACTGTGATCTATGCAGCTCCTTAGGTGAAACTCATAGGCCCTAGCTGTGTGACACTTCCTTGTATTTATTTTTAATCATCAAAACTCTATTTAAACTAGCATTATTATTAATTAGACAGTACAGTTTAAGAAGAAATCATCTTCACAATAATCCACAGGTAAAAATGCCCAGTAGAACGGGATGTAACCATAAGATAAACACACTACCTTACAGGCAGTGGGGATCTTCCCACACCCATTCACGCCATGCCAGATACCAGAGAAAGATGGCAGTGGCAAACATGTAAAGGAACACCAGAAGCAAAAGACATTCTGTAGTCTGTCGTCTTGGGGTCTTGCCTATCCAAGATTCACCCATCAGGGATTCACCTCCTGGTGGGCTGGCACTTTGAACTTCAATTGCCTCCTGCTGCTCTTCTGTCACGGCCATCAACACACAGGACACTGAAGCATAGAAACACCATGGCACAGCTGGGGGAGCTCTGTGACTGCCACCTCTCAACCGTGCCCTACTGGGCCCAGTCCTGAGTAGCAGGTGCAGTCCCTATGTGGGACTGGTGTCTAGGAACATGTCTAGTAGACATGTTTCTGAGAAAGCTTTACTGTCAACTTGACACAGTCTAGAATCATCTGAGAAAGGAGTCTCAAATGAGGGATTGCCCAGATCATTTTGGCCTGTGGACATGTCTGTGGGAGATAATCTCGATTGTTAGTTGATGTAGAAGGGCCCACTGTAGGTGGCACCATTCCCTGGACAGGTGGTTCTGGCTGTATAAGAGAGCTAGCTACTCACTCAACAAGAGCGAAATCATGCCTGGTACTGGAAACCTAGCCAAATGCCCAGGGCTAGTGAAGTGTAAACCAGCATAATCCCTAACTACATTCCAAATGTTTATCCTTATACCCACAGATACGTGTAGTTCTTATCCCTCATCAAGGAAACTTTTTGCAACAGACAGACAATAACAGGAAACAGATCAAAATGCAGAGTTGTGGAGTCCAGTCCCTACTGATGCATCTATAACACACTCCTCCACCTACGGCTCAGGGATGATTTCAGAAGAGTGAGTAGAAAGACTGTAAGAGCCAGAGAGAGGAACAGGAAATTTACTGTGAGATTGTGTCTACTAGAAAAAAAGCCAGAGAATCTGCACCCCTGAAGTCTCACTAACATGGCTGCCTAAATGTGAGCTGAACAAGGACAAAACCAGTAGACGTGATAAAGTGACCTTGATCCTATGCAAAGAACTACAGGCAACCAAGGAACATTGTGAGTGGGAAAAAATAGTCCTCCCCAGGGAAGAACACACCAATTGGTTATCCAATACCAAATGGTCAGCCCTGAAAGCATATATATACAAATAGCATTATGTGAAGTGAGCAGGTTGTATTTATATATTCAGGGATAGGTAGGCAGATAGATAGATAGATAGATAGATAGATAGATAGATAGATAGATAGATAGATAGATAAATAGATAGATGACAAATGTGTGTGTGTGTGTATGTGTGTGTGTGTGTGTGTGTGTGTGTGTGTTTAACAATAATTATAGAAAAGGAGATCATGGGTTTGAATGAGAGCAAAAAGGTATATGAAAGGGGTTAGAGTGAGGAAGGGGAAGAGGAAAATGATATAAGTATATTATCTCAAAAAACAATAAATAAAGCTAGCTAAGCACGAGTAGGCTATGTTCCTCCATGTTTTCCACTTCAGGTTCCTGTTTGAGTTCCTGCCCTGACTTCCTTCAGTGATGGCCTGTGACCTGGAAGTATAAGTCAAATAATTCCTTTCCCCAAGATGCTCTTGGTCAGAGGGTTTTATCACAGTAACTGAAAGGAAATTAGAACATGTAGACACTGGTCTTCACCTGTCTGAGGCTCCCTAAAGAACCAGCCTCAGTTCCTCCAACTTCAGAACTTGCTGAATACAGGGAGGGCATCGGTCAGGCATCCGAGGGTAAACAACCCATCAGTGTTGCCCGGGGTAGAGAAGAACGCCTGGGTAAGGGTTTGAGGAAAGCTGGGAACCAAATGCTTTGAGAAATTAGGGCTTTGAAACAGTCCGGGGAGTCTAGAAGGTCCCAAACATGACCACAGAGGCACATGCTGAGAGCGTCACTGGGGGCTGAGCTTTGAGCCCTGAGCAAACAGGAAGTAAAGGTGCAACAGGAAGTGAAGGGGAGAAGGGTGGAAACTGCCAGCTGGAAGCTGAGGGGAGCCCTATGGGTAAACACACAAAAGCTACAAAGCTTAGGGGCCGGGACAAAATACCTGAGGTACACAACATATAAGGAGGAAGAGATTGTTTGGGCTCACACTTTTGTGGTGGAGAAGCATAACATGGTGATGCTAACCTGAGACCAGCAGGAAAGGGCAAAGGGCCAAGGTCCCTTCACAGGCAAACCCCCAGTGACCTTAAGTTCCTTCTAACAAGTCCGTCCCCTAAAGGGTTCCTTCTCACCCTAGAAGTGCTACAACCTGGGGACTGGGTCTTAGCTTTTAAGCCTTTGGGGTCATTTAAAATCCAAACCATGACACCAGGCATTGAAGGAACTCTGCCAAGTCACTGCCCGAGCACCACCTTAATAGAATAGTTCCATTACATAGTACATGTGATGAGACTACTTCAGAAAAAAAAAAACTGTAAGGCAAAAATAACAAGTATACACTGGAAACGTCAACAACAGGCTGCAGGGGTGTGGGGAGAGACCCAGAAACCCAGAACCAACCATTAGTGCTCATTATCCACGGTCAGCAAGTTCTGCATCCTGCAAGAAGTAAGCAGCTGCTGGGCACAGGGATAAACAGCCAGAAAAGCTCCCAGACTAGCTCAGAGGCTGTGCTCACTGGAGGAGGCCTCTAGATCAGACCACACAGTAGAGGATACAATGAGGAGGAAATGGGAGGAATCAAACAGAAACTCGTGACTTGGAAAGTAAGACAGCTGAAGTGGAGATTTCCCAAGAGGGCTTTGGCAGTCAAAGGGGGAGGCCAGAAGAGCCAGGCGATGTGACGACAGACCCCTGAGACAGCCAGTGCGAGCAGTAGATTTTTAAAATGAAGATGATTGGGTAGAACTTGAGAGACTAGCAGACACCTTAAGGCATGTCAACATGTGTGAGAGGAGTTCCAGAAGGAGAGAATAAGAAAGAAATATTTAAAGAAATGGTGGCTCAAACATTCCTAGTTTTAATGAAGCACGCACTCCACTCCAGGAGACTCAATGGACAGCATGGACAATGGCACTTTCCTGGAGGCTTTGGATTGCTAAGAGAGAAAAACAGTGAATCTCGACACAGTGAGGAAGATGACTGACAGCTGAGGCTTTGTGAGAAGCCAGGGGAGCAGGAGGAAGAGGATTATGGATGGCACAGAGTGCTGGGAGAGGGTTGGGGGAACCCATTCTCCAACTGAGCAGAGTCATTAACTACCAAAACTGAAGCACAAGCAACAGCCTCAGAGGGGGTGGTGCCACCAGAAGGGTTAATCTGTGGCAGACCTGTCTTATAAGAAATACTTATTGTGGCCAAGTGGTGGTGGTGCACGCCTTTAATCCCAGGACTTGGGAGGCAGAGGCAGGTGAATCTCTGTGAATTTGAGGTCAGCCTGGTCTACAGAGTGAGTTCCAGGACAGCCAGGTCTACACAGAGAAACCCTGTCTTGAAAACAATAATAATAATAATAATAATAATAATAATAATAATAATAATAATAATAATAATAAAAAATAATAATTTAAAAAGAAAAGAAAAGATACTTATTATGGCTGAACCAACCAGACACCAGCTAGTGGCTGGACCACAGTGAAGGGACAAGTCAACTGTAAAGATGTCAGTCGACATCTGTCACCCAGCTTGTCTCTCCTGGCACTAATCTGTAGATGTTCACAGTGTGCGCTGATTCTGGATGGGAACTCAGTTAAGGCTGACACAAGCCTTGATGAATGCTTGTCCTTTATAGGGCTTTCCAGGTTCATGTCTGGCTTGAACCGTTCGATTCTTTATCAGTCTGACTAAATGTCGTCAGTTCTGCTGCTCCTTTCAAGGAGCTAACTTCGGGCTTCCTCAATCACTGCGTTTCTACTTTCTGTTATTTCTTAGTTCTCTCATCTTGGTGTCTTTCTGTTAGCCTTGGCCATCACTTCTCTTCTTTGTGTTGTAAAGACAGGTGGATGTGAGATTTCTCACTCAGGTGTCCCCAGCTCCCTGCTCCCTGCTGAGGATCATTTTGGCTACCACCTCATCAGCTCTGACAGCTGCCTCTTCTTCCAGCTAAGCCCTTTCCAAATCCCTTCCATCTTCTTTGGCATCCAGGTTGTCCATGAGGCTAAATTTACTGTGAACTCTGATTACCTCTAGTTTCGCTGTCTGCTTTCTTGCTGTGTGGTCAGGGGAAAGACTTGTATGGTTTCAATCATTTTCAATTGTCGCCCTGGTTTCACGGCCTCTCTTGCTGTCTGTCGGGAGAATGGTCCATGTGCGTCTGGAAGGAATCTGGTCTGCTGTTGCTTGGTTTTGTTTTGCGCTCATCCATGGGCCCTGGTTGGCTCTCAGTGTTCCTCCATTCCTTCCATTTCCTTATTGGACTTGGATCTAGTTCTAGCACTGAGTTTTTACTAGAGAGAGGATGGCTTACTGAAGTCTCCGCGGCTAGCCTGGAACAACTGTCCAGCTCACCAATTCTGTTCGGTTTTGCTTCCTGTGTTTTGGGGGTCAGATGTAGGGAGTGACATCTAGTAACATCCAGGGTTGCTGGACCATCGTGAGGGATCCTGCTTGTCATCATCTGATGCTCTGTGCCCCTTCTCCTGATGATAAGCCACCCCAGCTAGCACACTAACTAGCTCCTTACTGTCCACTGTCCACTGCCACCTTTCTGGCTGTGGCCAGCTTTTCCCAGCCAGGCCTCGAGTCTCCAGGCCACACGATGGCCTCTGGGCCACACAAAGCATTCTACAGTTGCTGTCACTATAAGCAAACTCCTCAGTGCCTCAACTCCCTGAGGTCTGGATAATCATGGCAGCTTGCTGGGGAAGCAAGACTGGAGTGCTTCCTGCTTCCAGTCCACTGGAGAGTCCTCCAATGAAAGTGTCTTCACTGCCAGACATTTGGGCAGAAAGAATTCAGCTCTAGGTTTTGACCTTAGATGTTTGGGTGTAAGATATTACAACTTTCCTTCCTTCCATATGGATTCTTTTTTATATTAATTCATTTTATTCATTTATTTTACATACCAACCACAGTTTCCCCTCCCTCCTCTCCTCCTGCCCCCCCCCCCCATCTATCCCCCTCCTCATCCACTCCTCTTCTGTCTCCCTCTAGGAAGGGGCAGGCCTCCCATGGGTGTCAACAAAGCATGACACATCAAGTTGAGGCAGGATCAAGCTCCTCCCCTGGCATCAAGGCTGGGCGAGGCAACCCAGCCTGGAGAATAGGTTCCCTGGATTCTAGAGCTAGGCAGGTGCATGCAGTGCATCACCACTTAGGTCCATCTGTGGAGTCTCTTGTCCCCTCTCCCTGTTTATCAGTTGCTGGCCACTGCAGCCCCTGGCTGTCACTGATCTGTATTCAGTCCCTGTGGTAGCTACTTGTCACCTGAGGAGAGGACTGTGTCTGCTCATAGTCTGAGGGATACAGTCCATCATGGTGGGGAAGGCTTGGCGGCAGGAGTGTGAGGCAACTAGTCCAGAGGCAGACCGGAAGTGGGGCTGGCTATAAAACCTCAAGGCCTGCCCCTCCCCCAGTGATACATCCTCCAGCCAGGCTCCACTTTTTCTTTTCCTTTTTTTTTTTTTTTTTTGTTGTTTTTTGTTTTTTGAGACAGGGTTTCTCTGTGTAGCTTTGGAGCCTGTCCTGGAACTCACTCTGTAGCCCAGGCTGGCCTTGAACTCACAGAGATCTGCCTGCCTCTGCCTCCTGAGTGCCGGGATTAAAGGTATGTGCCACCACCGCCCAGCCAGGCTCCACTTCTTAAAGGTTCTACAACCTTCCAAAGTGGCACCACCAACTTGGGGTTAATATTCAAACGTGAGCCTGTGGGGACATCTCACATCCAAACCACAAACATCTCCTCGTTGTGACCTTTCCCGACATGTCTTAGGCATGGGAATCACGGTGTTTCACATATTGCCACAGGATGTGTGGACAGACCCTCCAGGAAGGCAAAACTGAGGATGACAATAAACACACCACTTCCCAAGTCATCACGGAAATGCAAAACGAAGCCCCGTGAACATGCTCTGTACCCCAGGTCCACCAGGGTATCAGTGTGTCTCACTCTGTAGCCAGGTTCAAACTGACCATCCCACTTTATTTCTGGGTGCGCCACAGAATGCTGTGTCCCCTTTCATATTTGGGGTTGCACGCATGGGATTTTCATTCCCCCGCTTTCCCTCTCTTTTCTCTCGGGTTGGTTCCCAGCCGCTGCCCCACTAAGCACAGGTCAGGGGTTAAACAACAACTGTAGATTTGGGACTCTGGAACATAGATGTCAGCACAGCCATGTGACAAACTCCTCCTCAGACAACGCAGTGTGTTGAGACCCTTTAACGCCAGAACATTTTCATCCCGCTTTTGCGTATTCTACCTCCATAAAGGTTAGTGAGGTGTCCAATAAGGTCAGCAGTTGCTCAGTTTACCTGCAGTTTACCTTCCTCTGCAGTACTTCAATGCTTTCCCAGAGTCTGTGCCTGAGGATGTTGGTGTCTGGCCCTCGTCTCCAAGGACATTCTCTGTGGGTGTAGAGCTCTAGCTTGGTATCTGTTTTCTTTCTGATGAGAAAAGATGCTTCCACGGCCTCCTGGTCTCCACCATCCCGTCAAGAAGTCATCTGTCAGTCATGCTGCTTCTCCCCACCCCTACTGACTACTATCATTGTAGTTCACCCCCAATGTGGGTATGCAAGGATTCCTATGTAGTGCTGCACTCAACTCTTTAAAATGCACCTAGAATACACTCTGTTTGTGCTTATGGATCAATGTCTTTCATCAGTTCAAAGCCCCTGCCTGTTTGTATTCAAATACCTCACCCCCATCCCTTTGTCTCTCCTAGGATCCAAAACATTCCCCCACGTTGCCCCTTTGCTTATTCCTCCATCTCCTCTACTTCAGCCCTCCCCACCCCGTATTCAGTCACCATACCCATCGCCTCCTTCCCTTCACTAATCTTCTCTTTGGCCTCGTCTGATATGCTGTTAACCTCATCTACCACAGACTGAAATCTCAGCTTCTGTGTCCTTCATTCCTAGGATTGGGTTCTTATTTGTGGACTGCCAGTTGCCACTGAAAAATCTCCATCTTTCTCCCCATTTTCCTGAAAGGTGTGTCACTGACCCTTTAAGGTAAACGCTTCATTTGA
Organism: Peromyscus melanophrys; assembly: GCA_902168415.1. Lineage (NCBI taxonomy): Eukaryota > Metazoa > Chordata > Mammalia > Rodentia > Cricetidae > Peromyscus > Peromyscus melanophrys. The sequence goes on from CABHPR010117555.1 coordinate 20,931, forward strand.
TCTGAAGAGAAACGAGAGCATCGCCATGGTTACCCTTTTGTTTTTGAAGGGCATCTCCACAGTCGCCCTCTTTGCTTTTGTAGTGCCAGGGACCAAACCCAGGGCTTTGTGCATCCTAGGCACTCAGTCTGCCGCCAAGCTATATCCCCAGTACTCATCAGTTGTCTCGAGTCCATGTGTGACTGTTCTAGTGTCCAGGCCTCTTGCTTGCTCTTCGTGACTCTTGATCAGTTGGTCTTGTCATCTAGAATACCTGGTAATGCTTGGCCAATGACAACAATTCACTGTGGAAAAAAAAATCTAAGATCCCAGCCGGGCGGTGGTGGCACACACCTTTAGTCCCAGCACTCGGGAGTCAGAACCAGGCGGATCTTTGTGAGTCTGAGGTCAGCCTGGTCTATAGAGCAAGATCCAGGACAGGCACCAAAACTGCACAGAGAAATCCTGTCTCGAAAAAAAAAATCTATGATCCCTTGAGTCCCTGGTGCTGCTGTCTGGCTCAGAAGGGATGGCTGTGTCTCTGGCGAACAGTTAGTCTGTGGACAGCTTACCCTGTTCAGTTGAGCCAATTTGCAGGCAGGGCCACCTAGTTTCTGCTTTGCTTTTCCTGGGGGAGGCTCTTGGACTCACAGTCAGTGTTTGCTTCTGAAAGCCCATTTCTTCCCAGAACCCTCCACCTCAACAGGCCCTGGACTCTGTGCTTTGTTCACTGGTCCTAAGACCACTGAAGGCTTTGGTCAACTTCCTGGCCCCTTCCTGGTGAGCTGTAACTCAGTCAGTGCCTCGAGAGGAAAATCCACAATAATGCAGGCCCCATCCAGGGCTCTTCCGGTGATGGGGCTTTGGTCCCTCGAGCCTCAGCTATCTCTGGACCTCCTCGTGCCTTCAAACAGAAATTGTCTAATTGTCAAGCCAGCTTCTCCACCTTCCCCTGCTCCACCGGCTGATAAGGGTCCACTCCCCAGGTCAAGCATGGTCGCAGAGGGTCTCATACAGAGTCAGAACCAGTTGTCACAACGTCTCTGAATACATCCATCTTACAGCAATTTCTCTGAAAAGAAAATGAGTCCATGCTTTCAGGGACGTTCTACTGAGAGGTGATTGTGCCAGGTCTTTGAGACTCAACAGTGAATGAGCCTGTAGGGATGCAGTGTGCTGTGGAAGGAGAGGGGAGCAGACTAGACAGGACAGGAAGCTGGGCAGGGGTGGAGTTTGTCTGTTACCAAACCACCTCAGAAAGCTCTGGCCCTCAAACATGGAGTGAGATCCACAGCCCCGAACAGAGCGGCACGCAATCTTCCATCCACCCTGTACCCAGCATGCACCGGCCACTCTCATCCCCAGCCTTGCCACATACAAACTTAGGGACAGGGTGTGGAGGCCATGGCCTCCGGCCTGTGCTTGTCTCCCACTCTCTGAGGCAGGAGCTTCTCCAGGGATGGGGCCACATGGGGCTGTGTGAGGCTGACGGGAAACTCTGAAACCACAGATTACTTCTCTCAACCTAGGTTGTGTGGAGTGGCAGCTGGCCACACACGTCAGTATCTCACTTTAGAAGCCCCGTGAAGGAAGGACTAGCCCCAGACACTGGCGTCATTTTGAGACTAAACATGCTTCGGGAGGTCTAAATGGTTTTCCTTAAGAGCTGGGATACGTGTCTAATAAGGAAGTAGGCAGTAAAGACTTTTATAAAAAAAAAAAAAATATGTGAAAAACGCATCAACAGCACAGATTATAGAGAGTCCCACCAGTGACACCCCAACCTCATTGCTCGCAGAGCCTCACCCAACTGTCCCACCACTGTCCCCAGCACCACCCACTGGCAGGAGACAGACAGGCCTGACAACAACATCCCAGACAAACAGACGCCCTGATGATGACCACGAGCCACACCAACAAGGAAGGGAGGCCAAGCCAGACAACAGCAGCACAGGGGGATAAAAGCTGACGGCCCAGCACCTCACACACACTCACACTCAACTCTCACTCACTCACTCACTCTCCTCCAGCCAACCCCGCCATGGCCGCCTCCACCATGTCTGTCTGCTCTGACGCCTGCACCAACTCCTCCTGGCAGGTGGACGACTGCCCAGAGAGCTGCTGTGAGCCTACCTGCTGTGCCCCCAGCTGCTGCCAGCCCAGCTGCTGTGTCCCCAGCTGCTGCCAACCTAGCTGCTGCGTGCCCAGTTGCTGTGCCCCATCCCCCTGCCTGAGCTTCATCTGCACCCCAGTGAGCTGTGTGTCCAGCCCCTGCTGCCAATCTGTCTGCTGCACACCCTCATGCTGCCAACAGTCTAGCTGCCAGCCAGCTTGCTGCACCTGCTCCCCCTGCCAGCCGTCCTGCTGTGTGACCCTGTGCTGCAAGCCCGTCTGCTGTGCGCCAGTCTGCTGTGGGGCTTCCTCCTCATGCTGCCAGCCATCCTGCTGCCAGCCATCCTGCTGCGTGCCTATCTGCTGCAAGCCTGTCTGCTGCAAGCCCATCTGCTGCACACCCATCTGCTCTGGATCCTCATGCTGCCAGCAGTCTAGCTGCCAGCCCTCATGCTGTCAATCTTCCTGCTGTGTGCCTGTCTGCTGCAAGCCTGTCTGCTGCAAGCCCTGCTCCAGCGTGTCCCTGCTCTGCCGCCCTGTGTGCAGACCTGCCTGCTGTGTGCCCACCTCCTCCTGCTGTGCCTCCTCCTGCCAGCCCAGCTGCTGCCAGCCCTGCTCCAGTGTGTCCCTGCTCTGTCGCCCTGCCTGCTCCCGCCAGGCCTGCTGTGGCCTCTCCTCGGGCCAGAAGTCCAGCTGCTGATGGGTCTGTCTACTCCCTGTTCATGTCTGCTCCCCAATCCCTCTCAGCCTCTTTAGTCTGCTCCTGATGTGGGATACCCCCCCAAGGACAGAACCCCAACATGTTCTCTACACTGACCTGACCTGACTTCCTGTCTCCCAGGAGCTCCACCTGCACCCTGGGTCAGTGTCCCTCTTCACTGTCCCTCTGCCCTGGTCACTTGTCTTCAGCATTAGTCCTTCAGAGTTCAGAACATCAATAAACTCTTCTCACTGCCTGGATCTCCTCTCATGCTGTGAGAAACGTGACTTAAGTCAATGTCAGTCTCTGCAGACTGTGATTGTTTCCAGGAGGGAGGGACTTAACCTTGCAATAGTGAGAGACATCGGCCACCTGCTCTGGGGGTGAACAGTGGAGCCCAGTGTCATGCTCTGCACAAAAGAGAAGCATGCAATGCTGCCATGGTGGCCTCCCACATCTGGGAAGAATCCCCAGCATCCACAGAGGGTCCCCACTGTCCGGTGGGTGATGGTCTCAGACATGTACATAGCTGGCCAAGAGAAGCTGCCGCTGGGCAAGGGATCCCCAGTAAACAGACAGTGGAACTCATGTCTGGGGCATCTCCTGGGCAGGAAGCCTGTCTTTAGCACCTGGAGTAGTTCCCGGAGGGGAATTCCTCTGAAGGGAGTCAGAGAAATTACCTGACCTAATTTACCATCATAACACCTAAGTGAGTCCCAAGTGACCAGCCTGCTGCCACCCAGCCCATCCAGACAGAGCTTGAGGGATCACAGAAACGCAGCATCCAGCTGAAGAGCCATTCAGTTTAGTAGGCGGGAAAATATGGTCAGCAGAAGATCAACCAATTGGTGGTGACCCATGGTCCTCACCTATCCCACACAGCCAAGATGTTAGAGAAAGATGGAGCGACTGAGCAAAGACAGGAAGACATTTAGAGATAGAAAACCAGAATAGGATAGCTGGAAAGAGCGCTGTGTGGAAGAGGGATGCTGATGAGGTGGGGGTGGAGCTCACAGCCACTAGGGGCGTGATGAAGTCAATAAACCATGGGCCTGGCTCAGGTACTGTCCACAGTGAACTGCACAGGAGGAAAGGAGTGAGCTGGAGCAGCAGACGGAAGCCCTGCCCTGCACAGCCCAGCCCGGGGACCTGGCTTTGTCACCAACTCCACTCGTGGTGTCAGAGATGCTAAGGACTTTGTCAAATAGGTCACACACACACACACACACACACACACACACACACACACACACACAC
>CABHPR010117555.1:24988-35104 GCA_902168415.1 Peromyscus melanophrys
ACACACACACACACACACACACACACACACACACACACACACACACAGAGAGAGAGAGAGAGATCACTGCAGCATCTTACAGAATACTTTGCTGTCCTGAGTGCCCTCAGGGTTCTGACACCCTGTGGAGTCTCTCTGTCCACCAACCTCCAGCAATCCCTTTATAGCCTTCTCCCCTCTCTTAGAACCATGCTCAGAAGGACTCTATGCCCTTCCAGGTCCCACTATACCCCTCCATATCCTCCATGCCCCTCCAAGCCTCTCCAGGTCCATGCCCCTCCATAGTCCTTTTCCTCTGAACATCATTCCCTGCTCTGGACGCAGAAACTCTCCCTTGGCAGGTTTAGCCCTTCCCTGCAGGGTCTCTCCCTCCCAGCTGAGGCTCAGGATGGCACTATGACACTTTTGGTATTGTAACTAAAGTGTTAGCGTGCACGTCCATTCAGAGATCTCTGTGAAGATGTGGCTTTTCAGGTCCTTTTGAGAAATACCAAGCAGTGTGAGTGCTGGATGGTTGGAGGTGTGTTTGATATTTTTAAGAGTCCACCAGGTTCTTCCACAGCTCAGAGCCATCCTGTGTCCCCAGAAGTACTGAGGGGGGCTCCCTTCACTCCTTCCTCCCCAACGTCTCTTGTTGGCATTCTTACAAGTATATAGATTCACTCTCTCATTCATAGTCTCTCTCTCTCTCTCTCTCTCTCTCTCTCTCTCTCTCTCTCTCTCTCTCTCTCAGGTTTTTCAACATAGCACATATTGTCCTCACACCCATCCTCCTCCTCCTCTTGCCTTAGCTGAGATCACAGAGGTGCCCCACCCTGCCTGTGACTTCATTTTTCCAGTTTACACCATGGCATCTGAATGTCTTCTCTGGCAAAGGGTCTATCCAGCTCTCTTGCCAAGTTTTGAGTCAGGTTGATTCATTGTTGATTTTAAGGCTCCTTTGCAGTGTGCACAGCAGCCTCTGTCAGATATTGGGAGCAGACACCCCCATACCCCACCCTCTCATCCCCCATCCCCGTCAAGCCCTGATGTCCTTTCTGTTAGTTGCTTTTCTGATGATGAAAAACACCCGAACAACACAACTCAAGGAAAGAAGGGGTTTGTTTTAGCCCAGGGTTTGAGGACACAGTCCGTCATGGCAGGGAAGTCACGGAGGCAGGGGTGTGAGAAGACACACTGAGTCCTCAGTCAGGACGCAGAGAGCGGGGCACACACGTGCTCAGGTCACTTCCTCTGTTATTTATTCCAAGACTCCAGCCCGTGGTTTGGTGCCCCCCATGTCCATGGAGTCTCAGTCAATCCTCTCTGGAAACACACTCACGGACATGCCCAGAAGTGTCCCCAGGTGATTCCAGTTCCTGTCAGGTTGACACTGGGCATCAGCCATCACAGTGCAGAGTCAGCAGAAGCCCTGCCATGGGAGAAGCTCACAGCCGTGGACATGTGTGCCGAGGAAGCCTCGGGTCAGTTACCCGAGCAGAGCTAATGCACAAGGAGGAAAAACAAAGACCCGGTAGAGACAGACCAAGAAGAATCCACACCGATGACCCTCAGGACCTCTCCTGAAAACTGGAAAGGGGGTGGCACATCTGAAGCCACTCTGAGACAAGCGTTACTCTCAGGCCATCCTCAAAGACAATCGCGCAGACAAGTGCCTTATGTCTGTTCAGCTCTCCTGCCCATTTTAAAGTCAAGTTCGTTGTTTTTAAGGGTCCTTTGCATATTGCACATGGAAGTCTCTGTCAGATAAGGCCCTCAGCAGACTCCAGCCATAGAATCCAGCACCACAGAAACAGAGCCATGTGCCATGGCTGCTGTAGCTCTTCAGTGTGCCCAGAACCCAGGTGCTGAAGGCTTGGTCCCCAGCCAGTGGTGTTGTCGGGAGATGGTGATGTCTGTAAGAGGTGGCGCCTCATGGGAGGAAGTGAGGTCATTGGACATGCTGGTTGGTTTTTTGTTACCTTGACACAGCTAGGGTTATCCGAGAAGAGGAAACTCAATTGAGACAAAGCTTCTACCGGATGGCCTATAGACAAATCTATGGAACATTTTCATGATTAATAATTGATGTGAAAGGGCCTGGTCCACTATACATGTTGCCACCCCTGGGCAGATGATCCTAGAGTGTTTAAGAAAGCAGGCTGAGCACGCTAAGGGAAACAGGCCAGTAAGGGGTGTTCTCCCACGGCCTCGGCTTCAGTTCCTGCCCTGACTTCCTTTGATGGTGACTGTGATGTGGAATGGGAAGATGAACGATAAACCCTTCCTCCCCAAGTTGCTTTTGGTCATGGCCTTTATTCACAGTAACGGAAAGCACACTAAGACATGGGAGTGTGCCTTTGAAGGGGACACTGGGACCTTATGGCCTTCTTCCTCTCCTAGCCACCACAAGTAAGCAGCTTCCTGTTGCATTCCCCACCATGACATGCCACCTGACACAGGCCTGAAGGCATCAAACAGCCATGTGGTGTGGAATGATTGGAATGAGAAATGTCCCCCGAAGGCTCCAGTATTTGAACATTTGGTGCCCAGTTAGTGGCACTCTTTGGGGAAAATGGGACACGCGGCTCTGTGGGAGGAAGAATGTCAGTGGAGGCGGGCTTTGCGAGCTTAGAGACTCCCTCTGTTTCACAGTCTCTTTCTCTCTGCTTCATGCTTGTGGCTCAGGATGTGAGCTCCCAGCTTGCTGCCCCAGCTGCCCCAGCTGCCCCAGCTGCCCCAGCTGCCCTGGCTGCCTCTACAACTGTCACTTCCCCAGCACAGTGGGCTCTTATCTCTCAGGAAGTATAAGCCCCCAGAAACTCTTTCTTCTTTAAATTGCTGTGGTCATGCGGTTTTTTCACGCAAACAGAGAAGTCACCAAGGCACAGTGACACCTCCAGAACCAGGAGCCGAGTAACCTTTCCTCGTTATAGGCCTCTGGTATTCTGTCATGGTAACACAGAGCTGCTTAACACTGGGGGCTAAGTGAGCTTTATCTCTGGAATAAAACATTGGTTTAATATCTGAAAAATCAGCTAATGCAATATATTGCATTGATATAATAAAAGCAAACATCATACAATTATATCAATATGTGCAGAAAAGGAGCTGGGACGGCCCAATACTCTTTCACAATAAAAGCCCCCCCCACACACACACACACACAAACCCAGGTGAGGGGACTTCCTTACTCTGATATCTGTTAGGAACCCACAGCTGACATCACCATGCACCATGACTTCTCCCTAACCTCCAGCAAGGGACAGGCATCTACTCAGCCCACCAATTCCAGTCACCACTGGGGGACAGATGTCCTCATATCCAAGCTAAGCCCCTGAGTTGCAAAAACGCATGCTTTGGAAACTATGAAACTCACGTGAAAGCCTTCTAAATACATCAGGAAGTGGTGCCCCCTGCTCATCTGGAGACTTTTCCAGTTCCTAGCAGAATCTGAGTAAACATCTTTGCAGAAATTTGCAAGTTGGTTTTTAAATTAACAAGTAATTTCGAGAGACCCATAATTACCACAAGAAAAAAAAAAAAGAACAAATATGGACAATTCACACTTCTCAGTAAAATTTTCCCATAAAGCAACAATGAGCCCTTCCGTTGGTCCTGATCTATAAATAACAAAGAACAGGTTCCTTGTCACTGCCCAGGCCACTGCCCCAGCTATGTGCTCAGTAAACCTATGAGAGGGGAGGGGAGGGGCGAGGAAGAAAGGAGAGGGAGGGAGAGAGCAAGGGAGTGAACGTGTTTTACCTTTACGATGCACACACATACAGGCTAAGTGACTGTGTGCCATAGTGTGAGGCAGATTTCTCAGATCAACGTGGGAAGCAGACTGTACAAGAGACTGGCTGATGAGATGGGCCTCGTGGGTACTAAACGCTCACCTTTAAACCATACCAGCATGAGCCAGGCATGGTAAGGCACACCTGAAATCCCACAACTTAGGAGGAGGAGGAGGAGGCAGGAGCCCCAGGAGTTCCAAGTCATCCTGAGCTAAACAGTGAATTCCAGGCTAGCCTAGGCTACGTGAGACCTTGTCTCAAAAGAAGAAAGGTTAAAAAGAGGCATAAATACGAAAGAAACTTTTTACCAAGTAAGATGCCTGGGCAGGAGTAAAGCGGGTGAGAGTCTCAGAGGGAAATGCCAAGTACAGGAGCCCCACAGCCTGTTAGAGCCACTGGGGCTGAGAAGCCCAGTGTGGGAGTGCATTCCCTCACATTGTGTGTAGGACACTCTGCAGACACAAGGCAGCTGGGGAGATAGGCCCACTAAACACACTCAACACAATGCCAGCTATCACCACAAACACAAAGAACAAAGAGTGGGACCCAGTCACACTACCGTGGAATGCAGATGGCCTGCCTCTCAGGGACGGTGGAGCCTGAAGATAAACATTTACCCATCACGTGACCCAAGAAGCCCACACGGAGATTTCCTCTAGAGAAAAGAAAACTCATTATCACACAAAACACCAAACACAAACAACAGTGACAGCAGCTTTATTCATATCTGTAGTAAACAGGGGACAATCAAAATACCCATCGGTCACTGGATGGATACACTGTGGTAAATCAATACAATGGAATATTATAGAGCCATAAAAGGAGAAAAACTTGGTATGCAACAGCTGATTGAATCTTAAGGTTAGAATATCGTAAACCACAAAGAATGGTTTAAACGGAGGGGAGGAAAGGGGCGTGGAGGGTGGCCGGTGGCTTTGTGGGTCCAGGGAGGCAGGCTTGCTTGCTCCTTCAGCGGTAGAAGCTTCAACTGGTTCCTGTGGTTCCTTTGCTGTCCCTGACTTTGACACTCCTTTCTGCAGGCAGGAGCTCTCGAAGAAGCCTCTTACTAAAGCTCAGCCCCCTCCCCTCCCCTGGTGCCGTTCACCAGCAGTCATCCCACAGCCACAGCGCAGGAAGACTCAATCTTGGTGCATCCATCCTACTAGGCTCGGGTTGGGTGCTGGGCTGTCTGAATGCTCCCAAAGTGTCACTGTGCATTCGAGACACAGGTTCCCAGCCTATGTGGGCACACAGCACACGGTGAAGTTTCACTTGCAGAGAGGCACAGTCCCTGCATCTGTGGGACTTTTCTCCACAGCTCCCCTTCTCGGTTGAAAAGCCTGTGTTCTAGAAGAATCTATCTCCCTCTAGTTTTCCTCATTGTCTCATTCTCTGCAGACCTATGCCATGTTGAGACACTCAGGATGGTCTCCCCCAGTGTTCAGGTACACCCCTCCACCAGGTGTATATATTCAGCAGGCTTTAGAACCCTACCCACCCACCTGGGCTGGAACTCCTGCTACTCAGGATCTGCACAAAGCCAGATCCAGCATGGCCAAGGCTCCACTCAGAGGACCAAGTACCACAGCACCCTCAGGCCCTAGCCAACACCCTGTGGAGCTGTGACTCTCCTGTAAATAAACAGATTAACAAGGGCTTTCAGGACGCAGCTTAAAATACCCATGAGGAAGGAAGGTTCTAGAGGCTTCCGGCTGAAAACATAACCTGTGTGGTATAAAAGCTGACACCATAGCACATAACATACACACTCACACACTCACAAGCTCCTACCTCCCAGCTCCCAGCCAACCCCGCCATGGCCGCCTCCACCATGTCTGTCTGCTCTGACACCCGCACCAACTCCTCCTGGCAGGTGGACGACTGCCCAGAGAGCTGCTGTGAGCCTACCTGCTGTGCCCCCAGCTGCTGCCAGCCCAGCTGCTGTGTGCCCAGCTGCTGTGTGCCCAGCTGCTGCCAGCCTAGCTGCTGTACCCCCAGCTGCTGCCAGCCCAGCTGCTGTGCCCCAGCCTCCTGTCTGACCCTCATCTGCACCCCAGTGAGCTGTGTGTCCAGCCCCTGCTGCCAATCTTCCTGCACACCCTCATGCTGCCAACAGTCTAGCTGCCAGCCAGCTTGCTGCACCTGCTCCCCCTGTCAGCCATCCTGCTGTGTGCCTGTCTGCTGCAAGCCTGTCTGCTGTACACCCATCTGCTCTGGATCCTCCTCATGCTGCCAGCAGTCTAGCTGCCAGCCAGCTTGCTGCACCTGCTCTCCCTGTTGTGTGACCCTTTGTTGCAAGCCTGTCTGCTGCACACCCATCTGCTCTGGATCCTCATGCTGCCAGCAGTCTAGCTGCCAGCCCTCATGCTGTCAATCTTCCTGCTGTGTGCCTGTCTGCTGCAAGCCTGTCTGCTGCAAGCCCTGCTCCAGCGTGTCCCTGCTCTGCCGCCCTGTGTGCAGACCTGCCTGCTGTGTGCCCACCTCCTCCTGCCAGCCCAGCTGCTGCAAGCCCTGCTCCAGTGTGTCCCTGCTCTGTCGCCCTGCCTGCTCCCGCCAGGCCTGCTGTGGCCTCTCCTCGGGCCAGAAGTCCTGCTGCTGATGGACCTGTTCTTGGTGCCAGCTGGCTCAGGTCCCTCCCTGTGGCCCCTCTCAGCTCTCTCAGTCTGATTCTGAACTGGAATAGACAGTCCCCCAGGATGGATCCCCAATCTATTTTTTTTGACTTTACCTCTTCTCCTACTTCCCAGGAGGCCTACTGATCCTCTGAGTCACTGTTGCTCCCCCTGTCCCTCTGCTCTGGGTACCTGTCCCTGACATCAGCTTGTCAGAGCTCACGGCTTCAATAAACTTTTAACTACCTGGATCTCCTCTCATGCTCTGGAACATGCGGTTCAAGTAAATGTCCGTCTCCTCAGCCAGGAATGTTCCTGGGGGGACAGTAGCCACCTCCCCTGGAGGTCACCGGTTGTTTGAATTAAAAATTTCCCAAATAGGCACATTTATTTGAAGACTTGGTCTCCGGTGGATGGCTGTGTTTGGGGGGCTGCTTGAGGATATGTTATTGGGGCAGGCTTTGGGAGTTGATGGCTTCACGCACTTTGGGTCCATGCTCTCTATTTCTGCTTGTGGTTAGAGATGGGACCTCTGGCATTCTGTTCCTCTCACCTGCTGCCATTAATCTCCCACCTTTATGGTCTCTCCCTCCCTCTGGAACCCAAAGCCAAAATAAACTCTTTCTTATGTAAGTCATGGTGCTTACTCACAGCAACCAAAGTAACCAATACAAAATGGACAGGCTGAGCACTTGACAGCTCAAACCAGCGTGAACCTGGTGTGTGTGTTGGGGCAGGGTTTTAGGAGACTCCATCCCTGTACCTCCCCATTCTCACTTCCCCATCCCTAGCTCCCTCTCAGCGTACTGTGGCTCCTGATCCCCTGGACATCCCTGGAAGGGTTTTGTTTTCTGTCACCTGGCAGTTTCCAAGCTGCACGCCAGCCATTTCCTGGAAGTCCCCAGGAAACAGACTCACTCTCTTCCCACTGTGAGTGCCACAGGAGCAGAAACAGCCCTCCCCTCTTTAGAACAGGTGTGTGGAACTGGCATGTAGGTTCACGTGGGCAGAGCCTCACTAAGGAAAATAGTAAGTGTGCACACATCTGCCTGCACACACTCAACTATCGTCAGGGCTAAGTTACCTTTCAACTCTTTAGCCTGTGTTTGGCTAAGGGCGGCTTGGTGAGATGTGTGGATCTAAATAGGCCACAGTGGAAAGGACAAGAAGCCTGCTTTTGAGATCACAGACTTATCACTCTGCTTTGCTGACTATAATGAAAACACACATAGCATAGCACTTACTGTGCTCCCCTTCGTGAGCGCGCCTCGGTGGCACTGAGTTAGTTCATTCACATTCTGCCTAGCAAGTCTCAGCTATCCTCTCAATTACTGGCTGCTTGCTCTGCAACCCCCCTCCAAACCCCTAGCACCCATATTGTTGTGTCTTCATGAATCAGAGCCTTTGGGAAGCTAAGCAGACACTTTCCTTACGGCCTGGTTTCTTTTACTCAGTGTGGGGTCCTCCTGGCTCCTTCATGATGGAGCATGTCAGGACCTATTTCTCTCTATAAGCTGAAAACGTTCCCTTGTGCACTTGGGCTAGGCTGCTTGTCCTGAGCTGGCTGCGGGGTTGGGGTGGGGAGGCATACTGAATTCCCACCCAGAAGTGCTTGCTACTGGGTAGGGTGCCATCAGCTCCATCCAATCCCTGGTTGGCCCCACCTTCCTCCTCTCAGTCCCACCCACTCTCCTGCTATGCCCATCCTCTCTCCCCACTCCCTTGCAGGTCCCGCTCCCCTCTCCCCTGCACCTCCTTGGCCTTGTCCATCCTTCTTGGTCCCTCCCTCCTCCCTTTCCTTCAACCCTGCCCCACCTCTGGCCCTGCTCTCCACAGAAGAATGAATACCTGTTCTCCCTGCTGGCGGAGGAGAAGGACACACTCCTGCTCGGCCTGAGGTACTCACCCACACAGCTGCACTTCCTATTTCTCACCGAGGACTTGGCTGGTGCCTGGCAGACTCGTGTGTCCTTCCGGAGCCCCGGCCTCGTGGACAGCCGGTGGCACACGCTGATCTTGGCTGTGTCCCAAGGATCCTTCTCCCTCACCTTGGACTGTGGTCTCCCAATAGACATGTAGGTACCAGGATGTGCATCCCAGCGATTGACCATGCTGTGTGCCATCTGAGCAACCCATTCCAGGGGCTTTTCTGCCACTGTTCAGTGGGGGAGTGGGTCCTGGGCAAGTCCGCCCCTGCCCCTGCCCTGCCAAATCCTTTACTTGGGACAGGCTATGGAGAATGCCTTAGGTGCTGGCTCCTAAGGCAGGTCCCTGATAGGGATTTGTGGAAGGCAGGCTTCCATTATCAAGCCTGGGGTCATGGAGCAGCTACACTGCTCTATGAAATGGAGGGGTCCGATCAGGGGCCAGAAATCACTTTTTGGAATGACTGTGGCCAAGGAAGATCTGAGACCTTTGGGTTGAGAAAGCATGCCAGCACCAAGGCCGCAGGCTGGGCTCAGGGGCCAGGATGCCTAGCACAGAGAGGAGGTGGGCTATGGGTGGAGGGCTGGCTGCCTGGTACCCCTGGCCAGGAGCTGGGTACACTGCAGCAGATGGTTAAAGGCTGAGGAAGCAGGAGCTATAGGAGAGGCCAATGTCATCTCATGCTGAGCTCCGGCCACATGCCCCTCCCCTTGGCCTGCTATCTTTCACGGCTTCCTCCGTGAGTTCAACCTTCATAGCAATCACAACCAGCACTTTCCAGAGACTCCTGGGTCTCCAGCAAGGTGCCTCCCTCCTAGCTGTAGCCACCATTCTGTCCTGCTTCCCGGGCTGTGTGAAAGCACACAATGGCTATGTGGGTTAGGGTCCTGATGCAGGGAAAGGTCCTGGAGGTTCACTAGGAGGTAGGAGAAAGGCCCTGTATGTGTCCTCACCATGCATTCCTGCAGGAGCTCTGTCCTGGGGTGCCCCAGCTCATGTCCACTGGGGACTATGAATGTGCCTTTACCTGCCAACTGGGTCCTAAACCAAGTCAAGATGATAGCTGAGTGATACAGCTCCTGATGAGGAGGCAGAGGGCACAGAGGCGGGGAAAAAGCTGTGAGCATGCTCAGATGCAATAGGAAAGGAGATGGAAGTAGAGAGATGCGGCCACAGCTGGGGAACCTGGGACCACTACAGTCAGAAGGGCAAGGTGTCCTCCTTTGCCTCAGAGTGGGTTCTGCTCTGCAGAATCTGGACCTCTAATTGCTATGGAGCCTGTCACCATAGCTGCCCTAGGATGCTCGCCTGTTTCCCATATGAGACCTATCCCCTATCTTTATAAGCAAATTTGGTGTATGCCCTTCCTCGTCTGTGACACTAGTACTGTCCATTCACGTTTCAGAATGGCTGATGTTCCCTTCCCACCCACCCTATCAGTAAGAGGAGCCCGGTTCTTCATTGGCAGCCGGAAGAGAACCAAAGGCCTATTCACAGTGAGTGTGGAGGGGCTGCCAGTAGCACCCCTTCCCCAGGGCTGTGGGGACAGCCTGTCACATGCTTTAGATGATAGATTGCCATCTGTGCTAAGTGAGAACCAGAAACACAAAGGTGTTGAGGAGTCCACCACAGGGCCCTCACACTCTTCCCTGAGACTCTTGGATCCCTGCTCACAGGTCCTCCTAGCATGAAAGCCTGTCCCCAACACTCTCATAAACTGATGCTTAAACCCAGTCTTTCTGGTCCTGATGTATGTCTGCTCCATCCATCCATCCATCCATCCATCCATCCATCCATCCATC
>CABHPR010117559.1:0-30662 GCA_902168415.1 Peromyscus melanophrys
ACACACACACACACACACACACACACACACACACACACCCACCATGCATGCTGTCCTGTTCCCTGGGCTTGAACTTGATTCTATACTTACAGTAGTTAAAAAATAGAAGCCATGTTAGTTTTTATCACTTGAACTCTGTGGCTTGGGAAAAGGGGGTGGGAAGATAGCACTGTCAGGTTCAATTCCAGCCTCTCTTGTTTCTCCTAACAAGCTTTGCTTCATCCTAATTCTTTCCTTTTCTGGAGAGAGAAGATCTATTTTCAGCCTCAGAACATTGCAAGTGCAGTACGTTTGAGACCAGAGTTGAAAGCTGCTGAGCTGCTGATTTATCGGTTCCCCTGGTTTTCACTCGATCGTCACTAGCCGCCCCTACTCCTTCCCCAGAGGCATTAAATTGGTTGAGCTGGTGTTTTCCAGCTCTTGTTCAAAAATACCTTTTTACTTTCTTTAAAAACCTAATTTCAATTGCTCTTTTTTTTGTGGTGGGGCGTGGGGAACCTGTACCCCAACATGTATGTGGAGGTCAGAGGATAGCTCGAGGAAGTTGGTGCTTCTTCTCTCATGTGGGTCTTGCGGGTCAAACTCAGGTGGCAAGTACCCACTTTGCCATTTGGCTCTCCATGTGTTTACCCTTCCTTAGTTATACCTGGGCTATACTGATAATCAAGAATCAGCCCAGGAATGGAAGTGAACAGATATTTAAAGGGAGCAGCTTGATAATCTGCTTATCTGTTTTGTTTGGTTGAGACAGTGTCTCCATATGTCGTCCTGGGTGACCTGGAACTTGTTACGTAGACCAGGCTGCCTTTCAGTTCACAAAGATTCACCTGCCTCTGCTTCCTGGGTGCTGGGGTTAAAGGCATGTATGTACCACCATGCCCTGCTGAAAACAACTTCTTGAATGCCTGTTTGGGATAGGAGGAATGGGCAAACTATTGGGAGAACTTGGAAATGTAGGAAGTAACATCCTCCTAAAAATGGTAGTTACTGGCAAGTCCTGTCTGTGTCGGTTACAAGGAATGCGACAGTCTGAGCACTTCTGGCTGTCTGGGGGAAGACGTAGCCAGTGTGTGCTTTGGTGTGTGGCGGTCTTCTTGTAGACCTCCTTCAGTGAGACTGCCCTCTCACTGGCTCTTTGCCACAGGGTCCCCCAGAAGAGGTTGCCTGTATCATTTTATTGTATGGTAATCAGTGAGTATGGCCAAGCCCATCACATTTGTGTGAGTGGCATGGAAATATGAGAGGACTGGGTAGTTCAAACCCCTTTAGAATCCTAGGGGATTTCTCTCAATTCAACAAGATCCTATCTGCGCTGTTCCTTTTTTTTTCTTTCTTTCTTTTTTTTTGGGGGGGGTTAAAGAAATTGGCTTTTTGTTAAGTATAGAATACTGTAATGAAGTAAATATAGTCAGCTATCTATATCCATGGGTTCAGATCCTAATTTTCAACCATCTGAGGATCAAAATATTGGGGAAAAATAACATCTTTGTCTACTGTTTATATTTGATTAGGTATTGTAAGTCTTCTGTGGATGATTTAATCTGAAAGGGAGATTTGTACAGGTTAGAGGCATACACATATAAGTGATGAACATCCAAGGACTGGAGCATGTGCAAGGATCCTGGAGCCAGTACCTCATGAATACTTAAGACAGAAAGAACCTGTCTGAAAACTAAGCCAAACACTATTTAGAGGCACATCTTCTCTAACAAGTCCAGGATTGCTCAACCTGGCCTGGTGTAGGATCCCCGCATCTGTACAAAAATGTCTTAGCTATTCTGGGGCATAGATGCTTTGTAGAGTCAAAAAATATAAGTGATTAGAGTGTACTTCCAGGGACTACTATGAGTGATATTTTGAGTGAGGACAAGAAAGCATTTACATGTGTTAATGCTCCCATTTTACTGGGGTTAATATTACCACTCAAAAGTACACATTGAGAGCAGTACACTAAAGTTTCTTGGAAGTTATATAGAAGGAGTTATGTGAAAGGTATTCCTGATTTGACCCCTCATCCGACTCTGCGGTTACTTATATTTTCTCAGATTGTGACTTAATAAAAATGCCAGACTCGTGGAAATGTTGGAGATGGTGCAGCAGACATGGGGGTGCCCTTCCCCACTGTTCACCGGCTCGTTCACACCGTGCCATGCTAAATGAACTGCTGCTTTACCTGCCTCACACTTGCCTCTCTGTTGGACATGTGGACAGTGCTGTAGCTCCTGACCGTTTATTTCTAACTTCCCATGTGAAATATTAGCTAGTCTATGCTCTGTATTCTTATTTTACCGGTTGCCTCAGCATTTGTCCTCCTAAGTATTATTACCTTTAAAAAAAAATCACAAATGCAATCAAGAGTCTCACATAATAATTAGTTGTTTAGGCTCTTTAATCTAGAATAGTCTCCCAGCTTTACAAAAGCCCTTAGTGACATGTGCTGTCTTGCAAAGCCCAGGAGTTTCTGGTGAAGTGTTCCACCATTCCAGTTGACTCCCCTTACCGAACAACACTCCATGCAGAAGCCATAGGCTGCCACATAAAAAGCCCAGTGCTAGTTGTGTGGTACTGTCCTTCAACTTGTTGTTCAGGGGTATCCTGGAGGACCCCCCCCAAAAAAACCAATTCTGGCTGTTGCTATTGCTCTTGAGTGCCTAACAGAATTTGATGATGAGACAACACACACTTGGGTCACGGGACATGGGGAAATCAAGTTAGTGCTGGTAGGGAAGCTTCCTTCCCTACTGGATGTCAGTACTGGAAGGTGCTATGTGGGCTGCTGTGGAGAGAAAAGTCATCAACAAATGTACTCAACTGTGAACTTGGCATTATTGACTTCAGTGCCCAGTATGGGACGTCCAGCCCTCAAAAAGTCATTGTATCTGGAATGCCAAACTGACTTTAGGGAGAAAAACATTCTGTGTCATTTGATTTATAATTGAAATTTCCTTTTCTTATATTTAGAATAGGATTTTTAAGTGAAATTTGTGAGGGTAAATACCAGTAAATAAACTTCATGTTAATTTTGAATATAATTGCACATAGTTCATGTGCATATTTGCACACCATGTCTTAAAATTTACATTAGTGTTCTTGAGAGATAAATTATCATTGCTAAGGAAGGCAGTGGAGCTTTGCAATCACAAGTGAGAGATTCCATGTAGATGTCTCTCTGCAGAAATACCATCCAAGGGATTTTGGAAACACTGAAAGAGTCTGTGGCGGTCTTTAAAACAATGCTCATTTGAGAAATTGCTTGTGATAAATTGGTTTCACTAATGAAATCATACACTTCCATAGTGCATTATGTATAAAACTAGACTAGGAAATAAATATAATTAAAGTAAACATGCCCTTCTAATTAGTAATTGTTTCTGCCATTTTAAGCAAATTTTAAGAGTCACAGAGAGCTGCTCCTCTGTAAACCTAATAATGAAGCTTGTGATAACAGGTGTAAATTAACACAATGGAAAACATTTACACTGTAACATGCTAAATTAAAAATGACATTAACAAGCCCCATTTTCAAATTCTCTGTAATTAACGTTTGTTCAACCCAGACATGAATAAGTGCAGTACAGTGGTGGATGTCTTTATTTATAGCTCACGATATTTGTCATGGCTTTATCTTGGTTAACTTGTAAGCTGCAGAGAAACATTGCTTCTCAAGCTATGTCATGTTTATGTAATCTTAGACAGCCTGACATGATATTTACCGGCATCATTATTGTGGATAATATGCAGGTATGCCAGGAGAATGACTTTGGTTGGTGGTAAAGCTTGACATGAAATATTGGGAATGAGTGGAGCAGAGAGATACCCAGGTACATCGTAATAGTCCCCCCGACATGATAAAATACTAGGATTCCCTCTAGTGCCCCCCTCAATGCACATATGTGCTTCTAAGTGCCTTGAATCGATGTTTGTTTCTGCAAATAAATATTATCTTAAAGGCTTTCTTTTATGGTGCTAGTTAATATAAAGTACAAAGCAGAGAACAGCAGAAGCAGCTCTGCAGTTTAATGTGGCACCAAGGACAGGATGCTTTACTCCTTGTGGAGGATTTCGTCAGCACAAGGGAGAGAGGTTGGAGAGCTTCAGCATGATTGCGTGGATAAGCGTTGGTTTAGCACTTCGTGTTGACTGTTTAAACCCAAGGTTTTAATTACTCTAACTGAGTGGGTTATTTTTTTGAAGAACATCCCTTCATTTTATCAGAAATGAATATCTTGATATTCTTTATGGGTATTCATCTTTTGATATTGTGTTTTTTGCAATTAGATGGCATATTTACTTATTTAATTGACACATCATTGTATATATTTGTAGGGTACATTGTGAGATTTTGACATGTGCGCAGTGAGCAGATGATTAAATTAGGGTAATTTGCATATCTGTCACCTCAGACATTTCAGGTTTCTTTGTGCTGGAACACTCAAAATTCTCTCTTAGCTGCTTTGAAATATGCAATGAATTATTGTTCTGATTAGAATTTTGTAAAAATGTCAAGAATATATACAGTGGATTTTAAAAATAATTAAAAACATGTTCATTTTGTTTTATTTAGCTCATTTAGGGTTTGTCCTAGAGTTGGGCTCTTGGGAATTCTGAGATGAAGTAACTCTTAAGTTTGGAAACCCAAGAATTTATTGAGAGGCAGAGATGTCTCTCTGTTACTGTGTTCACCCTTGCTTAATTCCAGGACGGGGCAGGAAATGAGGAGGACTGTGTCAGCACTGGAGTGTGAGACCCCTCAAGTGAAGAATGCACTCCTCATGTAATATGAACAACTACTATTAGACGCTCACTGCTCCAGTAAAGCCCACTGAGCACTTACTAAAAGAAATGTGTGCACATGTAAGGTGGTCAGCAGTTACCATAATGGAAGTCATAGAGGTTTACAAGTTGAAACATTTGCAACCTGAAGCATTTCATAAATTAGAGGTATTCTGATTTGGGAATATTTGTACAGATTCTGGTTGAGCACCCCCTCATCTGAAAAAAAAATCTAAAATCTTGTTGACACGATGCTTAAAGTATTTGCAAGCTTGGAGCACTTACTGTTTCAAATGTTCAGTGAGAGAGAGAGAGATGCTCAACATTATGTTTAAAATATTATTTTAGCATATCCAATGTTTAATGCATGTCATTCCATGCATCATTGATTCTGTCACTCCACTCCCATTTTACAGATGCAAGAGAGGTTTAGTTACCTGCCCTAAGCCATGGACCAGTATGTGGTAGATGCTGCTGAAAGCCAAGAGTATGCACATTTTTGAAGGACCTCACTTAAAATGGTGAATATTTATTGAGACTCTCGGAGGGGGAGCTTATGTATCTCTTAGCAGAATACAGAGAGGTGGCATGTGATGGGAGCTCAGTAATGGAGCTTTGTTCTGCTTATTAACAGTCCACAGTTGCAGGCACCACTGCAGGTAGCCATGGAGGCAGAACAGAGTCACAGTTGCAGGTACCGCTGCAGGTAACCACAGAGGCAGAGTTCTAGCAGAAACCTGGCTGTTGCTGGTGGGAGGTGACTGCTGGTGTTCTGCTGCTCTGGCTTTCTGGTGCTTTCAGTCTCTGACTGGCACCGGCCCCTGGAATAATGACAACTGCCAGTGGCCTCCCCTGTACCCTTTCCACCTCTACTGCCTTGGCCTGCCCTCCCTCCCTTTGCTGTCTTTTCAACCAGCCCCCGTTACAGCCAAGTTAATGAGGTGCATGTGAGCCTCTGTTGATAAGATTGGAACTGATCCTCTGGGTCCCCGGGGCTCCAGAGGCTTTCCTTCCCAGAGCAGAGTGCTGTCCTAGCCCGTGTTCCCTGAAGCTGGCTCCTGCCTGCCTCTTCCTATCTGCCTCACAGTGCAAGGCAAGGGTCTGACCAGCTGGAGGGCCAGACAGCAGCCAACTGCCCTCGTGTAGAAAGCGAAGCCTTTGGGGGCACGGCTTTTTCTTCTCTGGCACATTCATAGATTATTTTTTTCAAGTGATGTAAACCTATCAACTGCTCCCACACCAGAGCTTAGAGGTCACCCTCTGAGTTCATTGTTTACTCTGAATGCTCAGTTTTATGCCATGCTGATCATCCAGGGGCCAGCGAAGCATCAGACGCCGGGCCCATCCACAGAGGAGGAGGTGAGACTGTATGCATTTTTCTTTACTGCCTAGGGAATTTTATTACGTTACCCTTCCACTGCTGCAGTGGGTCAGGGAAGCGAACTCACGTTGGCGTTTGGATTAAAAAAAAAAAAAAAAGCATCTTGGAAAAAGATCTTGAGGTCTGTTGTACTCTGTAACTGAGGTTCTGAAGGAAGGGAGAGAAGGCTATGTATGGTATTTGGATTATTTAGTTATTCCACGCAGAGCTTTTTGCCAGCCCTAATACATGTATTTTAGTGGGCAGAGGCAGATGGAAAGAGAAAGCTATCTCAGTCAGAATGTTTTCCCGGACATGTACCTACAGAGTGTTAGTGTCAGTAAACGAGTGTTGAGTAGCTGTCTTCCCTGGGAGAGGATCCTGATAGATACCAAGGGAGGAAAGACTATGCCCTTCAGGCACCAAGGACATGGTAATCGAGGATCCTGGCACCTTGTGGTAGAGAAAAGTAGGGAGAAGGGTGAAGTCACAGCTCCTAGATAGGCGTTCCGTCCGGACCCTGTGGCCAGATGGGAAGAAAGGACGCTGGCGTGGCGAGATCTAATTACTGGAGTCAGATGCTCAGGTGCGAGCTGCTGATTAGGAAAGCCCAGAGCACATGTGCTCTCAGGGGGCTGGACAGGGTTAAAGACAGCGACAAAATAATTCTGGCAGCGAATTTAAACATGAACCAACTCTATAAGCTGCAAATGTAGAAATGGAGACTGGACTTCCTTGGCATGAAACATGAAAACCTTAGCAACTGTTAAAAAACCCCAGTCTTCATGCTGGTTTCCCAAGAGTCTTGGGAGACAGATACCTATGAATAGTGCCTTTTACAAGTTCACCGTTAGGGAGAGAGTTCTCCCGCTTGATGTTTCAGATAGACGCAGTGGTAAAAACAGTTGTTCTTTGTTGTGTGCATTGGTTTGTTAAGAACTGTTTTATTTTCAGCATCTTGCCGAGACCTTTTATTTATCCATGTTCAGTGTCCCGGAAAATAAAATATCAGTGCAGTTTTTGGACCTTTTTGGACATTGTAACATCACTTCATTTTGCGCAGTGCTGTACCAAGTCCTCCGCATTCCTATTCCTTATGTGCAGCGGAGCTGTGCATTGTGCACATGCCTCCCAGCTGGGGAGCAGCACAGTCTGGCTCTTAGGGGAAGATGCTTCCTGAGGCCATGGGGAACAAGTAACCCACACTGTCATCCCACCTGCCCTTCCCATTTGGGGCTGAGGCCACAACTTCTCTCAAAGCCAAATTGATATTCTTTTGACGGAAGCATCTGGTTCTTTGGCAGCTCCGCAGGAGTAATCTTGGTCGTTGGAGAGTTCCTCCAGCATTTATCACACGGTTCCGATATTGAAAGAGTTCCTGGCATTTTAATGTCCCAGTTTCTGGGCATGAAAAATGTGGAAGAGCTAAAGTCTGTTTGCACTTGCAAAGCCTCTTTGAAGTTTTTAGGGATTAAAAGAAATCCTTCCCACTTAACGAAACATTCTTCGGAGTTGCATTTCACCTGTGTTCATGAGCGGATTTTCTCCTGCTTCATTTTAGCACCCATACATCTAGTAGGTTTATACTAGAAAGTATACAGGCGGTAGGAACTGTAGAGGAATGCTTTTTAAAAACATTAGCTAAGGAACCTAAAATTACATTTACATTTTTTCTTCATATATGTGTTTAAATGAAGCAGTATTTACTGAGCAACTATGATGGTCCAGCAGTGTGTGTAATTCAAAAATATCTACCCAGATAAGAGAGTTCAAGTTCTTCAGTCTCCAAACTCAGGGTCATCTTAGTGCAGATGTATTAGAGCATTCCTGTTGCTCAAATAATTGTGGAGGCTAGATGTGTACGTAACCACAATTTTGGAAGCTGAAAGTCCAAACTGCATGGTACCAACTCTGTCAAGAGTGGAAGAGGATCACACAGTGAGGCAGGAAGCCGGAATGAGAACAGAGGAGGGTTCACTTCTTGTTCTTATAACCTCTTCAAGAGAAGAAACCAAATAGTCAGTGCTCGGAGAGCACTCTGCTTCAGTTCTGCATACTGCCAATGACCTACACACCCTCAGCAGGCCCCACCCTTAGAAGCCCCACCACCTCTCACTACTGCAATACTATCATACTTCTAACAAATCTCCACCCTTGGGGAGCACACCTAAAACCGTGTCTAAAGCATAGCACAAGGTCTGTGTTTTGTCTTGTATTCGGTAGGTTTTCTTTTTTCTCCGGATCACATCACTTAATCATCATTCCTGTGTCACCTGCCTGTTTGTCCATGAGCATCCATGAGCATTTGATGCCTCCACAGGGGTATGCTCTGTGTCTGCAGCTTGCTTCATCTACAGTAGTTTATGTACCACATGAGCACTGTGTTCCCCTTGTATGTCAGTAACGGTGGTTTCAGACACAGTGGTGGAAGCAAATGGTGTTCTTATGTTTTGGTGGCCAGATGATCCTCAAAAGCCGAGCACTTCCCATTGGAATGTATTTGTGTTGTAAAGAAAAATGAGATGGGAGATGAGGACATGACAGAGATTGATGGCAGGTGCAGGGCAGCACTCACTGGGGTGGCCAGGGAGGCCCATTGGCAGGGTGACATTTGACCTGAGACCAGAGAAGTGAGCCACACAGAGGTTTTGGGTGAAAAGCCTTTGAAACAAAAGAAACAGCAGGGACAAGGGCTGTTCCTGAGACAAAGAACAAAGAAAGAAGGCCAGCATGGCAGGGGCGGTATGAGCTATGGTGGGTCAGGGGGGTGGGGTTGCAGAGGTTGTAGGATGAGGAGGAGTGTGTAGGATGGGCTCAGAGAGTGGGTGTGGATAGCAGGACACGGTAGGGGCCTAGCAGGTGATGGTGATGAGTTTGACATCAATTCTAAAATGCAGAGGGAAACCATGGAGAGTTTAAAGCATGGGAAGAATATGATTTCATTAACACGGCAGGGTTATTCAATAAATATGATGGTAATAGTATTGAAAGTCTGCATGTAATTCCGTGTAATAATAGCCCGTGTACTTGCTGCGGTGTAAATATCCTTTCTATGTGTTTGGTTGAAAGCTGAAAGGAATGTTTTATGCAAAATGTGCCATTGGATTGTGTGTGTCTGTATTTCTACCAGCTTTAATACTCATCATTTGGAGAAGATATATGCAGCTTTAGCCACGTGTGGGCATAAATTGTTCGTTGGAGTAGGGCATGCCAATTTCAGCTAAGGTCTCTTCTTAATTTTGATTGTGCATCCCTTGTGGTTACATGTCAAAATATGACACTTCAGCATGGGCCAAACTGGATTTAATGAATAGGAAACCATGGGATTTATATGATTTGGGGGCGTGAGGGGGATTTTCTAATGCCAGTTCCAAAGAGAAGTGGCATGGAGGTTATTTGATTAATTAGACATGCACAGACCCTCACTTCAGCTTCCTGCCCATCCTGTGAACACAAAACACTGCAGATTTGGTGACTCTGCACTCCAGAATTAAATCCAGGGACTTCTTTTGCCATCTCCAGAATAGTTTTTTTATTTAACATGATGTTGTCTTTAAGGTTAGCTTTGACAGTGCCCTGCGTATGTAGTCTTTTCATACACATGTGGTCTCTTCTAATGTGTGCGTCAAAGGCATCGCTTCCCAGTGTTCACAGACCTTTGTGGTAAGGACTGTCATTGGAAGTTTCTATAGAGAGTTAACCACCATGTTTGTGGACCTGGAACTTATTTAGGAGACAGAACACCTCTGTGAGCTATGATTCACAGAGCCGTCAGTCACGTTCAACTTTGACCCTTGTGAGATTATGCATTTGCACACAGTTGGCTTCTTCCAGAAGACCCAGAGGCCTGGATTGGCTTAACTGTCAGATGAGGAAGAGAGGCGCAAGCAGTGTGGATGATGACTGGCCAGTGCTGGCAGTGAGCCTCTGGGCGCTGGACCACAGGGACAATGAGATACACTGCATGAAGGGGTAGCCGCTCCCCTCCTCCAGGGAGAAAAACAGGCACAGAGGTTCCTAGTTAGTAATCCAGACCTTTTCACCTCCATTAGGGAGAGCCACCACTACAAAGTCTACACCTTGGTGGCTTTGAAGAAAGTTGATAATAAAGTTTAGCAGTAGTTGTAAGAAAGTCAACCCTGACAGAACCTGATCTACAGATTTTAATGTCTTATTACTAATGTCAGTTTGTGTGTGTGTGTGTGTGTGTGTGTGTGTGTGTGTGTGTGTGTGTGTGTGTGTTGTATAGTGGAATTAAACAACTGCTCTACATGAATTCTGCTTCACAGTGACAGGGTAATTAATTATTTGTCTTTCTCCAAAAGGGCAGGCGTGACTGTGCCCATACGGACACTGACCACTTTTCTGTTGGTAGGAATCTAGCAAGTCATGGTACTGAGTCCCAGCATGGATGTGCCTACGGGAAGCTTTGTGCTCCCGCCAGAGCCTTTGCCTGTGGAGGGAACTGCCGAATGCAAGCCTGGAAAGTTGAACTCACTCCAGCTGTACAGTCCTGGTCAGAGATCTAGGAAAGATGTATTATTCTAGAGTTTCTGAGCCTTCTCCGGTGCTGCTTGCTTAGGCCGCTCAGCTTGGTTAAGGATACATCTTTGTGATTAGAAACTGCGTATATTGACAATGAAATCTGTGTCTTTTAAAGAATTTGATAAGATTTCATTTTTGCCGTATTTGGTTAAATCATAGACACTTAGAGGTGTGGTTGGGTTGGTGATAAAGGGACAGAGAGTGGAGGGATTTCACACTTGTTTTTCATACCTCTGTATTTACTTACTTAAATTGAAAACCATTTTTTTTTCTTAAAATATCCTAATAAAGCCGAAAAACAATGTGAAGAATGCTGACTCATGTGAGACTGACTGCCAGTGGGACATAGGTGATTCTGGCTCCAGGCTCACAGCAGGCTCCTTACCCTGAGGTGTTTACCTGTGACCTCGCTCTCCATCTTCTTCCATGCAAGGGAGCAGCCAGGTGCTCTCTGTCTGATTCCGGATCCACCTGTTACAGCATTTTCTTCCTTTCTTTTTGAGACAGGGTCTCACTGTGTAGCTCTGGCTGTCCTTGAACTCACTGTGTAGACCAGGCTGACCTTGAACTCATAGAGATCTGCCTACCAGTGCTTCCCTAGTGCTGGGATTAAAGGAGTGTATCACCACACTCAGTTAAAGATTTGTATGTATGTATTTGTTTGCTTATTTATTTTATGTATGTAGACATTTTGCCCCCATGCATATCTGCATACCGGAAGAGGGCATTTGAGCTCAAAGGACTACGTTTGCAGATGGTGGTGAGCTGCCATGTGGGTGCTGGGAATTAAGCCCAGGACCCCCGCTGCTCTTAACCCCTGATCCATCTCTCCAGCTCCTGTTGCAGCGTTTTCATTTCCCCCATAGTTGATCATAGACACTGGGTCCTTGGACTTGTGGGCTCTCCGAGTCTTGTGAACAGTGGGGTCTCCAGGAGCTGTTGGGAGGGCAAAAGTAAAACATTCACATCCCTATGGCTGTCTTTCAGGAGCAGAGCAGTACTTACCTTGGATGCTTGGGGGGGGGTGTCTTCCTTTGTGTAGTGCACTGTGTGGGGACTGGGGAGACATGTATCTGTGGGATGTGTCCCATTCTGTTTCTGTAAGACAATGGCAGGGTGGCTGTAAGCAGTAACTCTCACAGTACTTAAAAACACTGGGCATACAGAAGGTGTAAACGACTATAGGTTTAGAAAGGTCCAACAAGAAAAATAACACAGGGGCATCAGGGTGTGATGGGGGACTTGTCAAGGGGAGGGCTTCCTGTGATAAGGTGAGAAGATTTTGCAAAGGGGACAGTTGTGTCATAAGAGTGGATGACCCCTCAGAAGGAAGGCATGACAGCATTTGGATTTTTAATGCCAGGGATGCTTAAACAGATGTTCATCAGGCTGAGGTAGAGGGACTCTGTGGGAGATTTCTAAGAAGTGAGCAGTTAAGGTGGAAATGTATTTCTCTTGTGTTCATCGATGTCTTTTAGAGAATTCATTAAACTAGGTGCTTCGGAGAACCCAGGTGATGTGCCTCCATCCTAAAGAGGAAATGAAAACAGCTCCAGTAAGTGTGAGGGTGGGCTGCTGCGTGAGGACTGTCTGTGGTGGGAGAGACAACTGGCGTTTCAACCTGAGTGAGGAGAGCAGAGACCTGTGGGTGTAAGGGAGTGCTGTGCACCCGGGAGCAGTCCTGGAGGGCTAGCTATGGACAGACATACAGCAAGAGTGGTTTGGGGAGAGTCACGAAGGAGTAGGTCAAGGGGTTCCATGTCATGTGAAGTGGCCAGCTCATCCAATCTGGTGGAAGTCCCTTAAAAGGACATGAATTTGATGGGAAATCTGCTAGGAAGTTACTGTAAATTTAAAAAGTGTGTGTGTGTGTGTGTGTGTGTGTGTGTGTGTGTGTGTGTGTGTGTTTATGTGTGTGTGTGTGTGTGTGTGTGAGAGAGAGAGAGAGAGAGAGAGTGAGAGAGTGTGAGTGAGTGAGAGAGTCTGTGCAGGTGCCCATGGATGCCGGAAGGATGTCAGATCCTCCAGAACTTGGAGTTACAGGCCGTTGAGAGCTGCCTGATATGATGAGTGCGGAGAATTGAACCCAAGTTCTTTGCGATAGCAGCATGTGCTCTTAGTGTTGGGTTTTCCCTGTAGCATCCAGCATAGATTTCTGAACTGGAAGGTGACCTGATGAAGGTGATATTTCATTTACCTAGTTAAAAATTTCAAAACTGCTATAAAGTTTTTTTTTTCTCATTATAAAAGTAAAATAATTTCAGGAAAATTCAAAAGCAGAAAAAAAAAAAAAAACCACCCACCACAATTAAACAAGAAAAGACACGGACTGCGCCATCCGCTGTCCTGAAGACACAGATTAAGTCACTGATGTTTTGTTCCATGGTGGACTTCTCTGTGCAGACGGATGTTCCGATGACAGCCACGGGAGGAGTTGGGACTGGTGCCAGTCTTTGTACCCCCAACTGCAGGCCATGTGCTGCCTTTCATCCACACTGCCTAGTGTTTACAAAATACATGGGAAGTCAAGTCAAAACCATCTTCGTGTTACCAGCTCTCCAAGTGGACTTGGAGATTGTCTCTGGTTTGTGACTTTCTGTAAAGGCTCTTGGCTTCATCCAGCTTCTTTCCAGATAGGTGTCTGTGCATTCCTGGGGGATGGAGGTATTGATATTTCTGGATTTTCTTTCAGTTTTATAACCATGTAAGATAGCGTATTGATTCTGTAATCGGAGAGAATGCGCTAAGGGCGTAGGAGGTTGTTTTGTTTTTATCTATGGGCAAGAGACAGCCCCTTGTCATGGTGGACATGCAGACAGGAGACATGCCACCACCTCTGCTGAAGCATCCCTGGGCCCTGAGCTGGTCTGTTTGTGTGTGTGTGTGTGTGTGTGTGTGTGTGTGTGTGTGTCTCTCTTTCTCTGTCTCTGTCTCTCTGTCTCTCTCTCTCTCTCTCTCTGTCATCATGGCTCTCTCGTCTTGGGGTTTTCCTTTTTGTCCTTCATGGCTTGATGAGGACTTTTCAAATGAGAGGACAAAGCCAAAGCTTTTCTAACTGGATGCATCGACTTAGAAAGATTTTCTTTACTTGTATTATTATGAGATCTGTAGAATCTCCATTCATGTAATTATCAAGCAAAACAAACCCACAAAACACTTGAAGTTGAACTTGAGAGCATTGTTTTAGACCCTTTTATGTAGCTGTCTTCCCTCCTTCCCTCTCCCTCCCCCCTCCTCCCTCCTCCCTCCTCCCCCTCCCCCTTTTTCCCCTTCCTTCCCTCTCTTTCCCATGTACACAGACAGAGTTATGTTGTACTTCAGAATGATGTCAGCCATGCTCTCACGTATGTGGCGGTCCCAGAAGGTCGCGTTGGCTGGTGACGTGGTATCTGTCTCAGTTTTTTGTGCCCTCTATGGTGTCCACATCGACAGAATTGCCTAAAGATGCATTTCTAAGAACACATCCCTGTTGTTCAGCAGTGCAAGATTCTCTGTATGTGAAATGCCTATATTCACAATTGATACTTTCTCATAGGTGTGGATTATACTTGTATAGTTTGGAATCTTGCATTTTCATTTATCATGCGATATCACTACATTTGCTTTGAAAAACGGATCGTTAATGTTTGGTTATGTGAATGTACCACAGTTTGTTTAGCTGTCCTGTTGACTTCCTTTCCTAGGATTCTGATGGTTACATGAACATGTGCTGTGGTGAACGATTTCATACAGAAGGCATTGCACATACTGCTGATGGTTTCTTTGGTTCTTTTGAAATGTATTTTGTGTGTCTGGTGTTTTGTCTGTGTGTATATCTGGGTACCACTTGTGTGCCTGGTGCCCTCTGAGGCCACAAGATGACTTTGGATCGTCTAGAACGGGAGTTACAGATGGTTGTGAGCCACTGTGTGGATCAGGAAATTGAATCCTCCTTCCCTGGAAGAGCAGCCAGTGCTCTTAACCGCTGAGCCATCTCTCTGTCTCCTGCTAGTAAGTCCTTAAAGATGGAAGTATTGATTGGAGGCTTTGAACTTTTATAGAGTTTTTGATAAATTGTGAAATTTCCCTTCAGAAAGATTTATCCATTTTGGTAGCGGAAAGAGCATATAAAATTTCTTGCTAGAATAATCTAGATGGAGGGCTATACTTTTTAGTTATTTACCCACTTGCTAGATAAAATGATAGTTACCATTTGCAGTTTTCTTTTCTTGTATTAATGATGAGCCTCCTCTCTGCCCCTTCTTTCTGTTTCTCTCTTCCTTCCCATTCATGTCCTAACTCCAGCTTGTGATTTTTATATTTTTATTATCTTTATATATATTTATACCATTACTCGACCTCTTCTGTGTTACATATTTTCCCTCAGTTTATCTGTTTGTGTATGTACTTTTAGACAGGGTTTCATGTAGCCTAGGCTGTCCTCAAAGGCGTAGACAGTGAAGCCAAGGATGGCTTTGAATTCCTGATCCTTTTGCCTCAGGCTTCCCAATGGTAAAGTGGTAGTTAGAAACCACTATGCCAAGTTTGTCCTTTTTTTTTTTTGTTGTTGTTGAACTTTGTGGTAGTGTTTTGATGTATAGAGGTGTAGATTTTTGTTCTCTTTTGTTTCCTTAATAACTAGGACGACCTCTGTTTCCTTCTTGTTTTATGGGTTTATTTAGAAATAATGGTTCTTTAATTCAAGGAGTTGGAATAACTTATTTTTAATATGTTATAAGAAAAGACAAAAATGTATTTTCCCTGAATATTTTGCCCTTCCTTTTCTGTTGTTGTTGTTGTTTGTTTGTTTTTCTGAGATGGGATTTCTCTGTGTAATAGCCCTGGCTGTCCTGGAACTCTCTTTGTAGACCAGGCTGGCCTTGAACTCAAAGAGATCCACCTGCCTCTGCTTCCCCAGTGCTGGGATTAAAGACCTCCAGGCCCAGCTGTTTCCCCTGAATATTTTGTCTATTATTTCATAACCCCACAGTGAACTTACTGAAAACCCGATATTCTTCATGGCTTACTGATATCATGAAGTTATGCATTAGAAGAGCTGGTGAGGCACTAATGGCTAGGGACTATGTGGGCAGTTCTGTGATTATTAAATGTAGGAGCTGGGTGAGACCAGTGAAGGTCAAGTCCTTAAAACCCAGTGTAACCTGAAGGGAAGAGGGAGACACTTGCCAGGAAAGAATGAGACGAAGTCTGAAAACCAGCACTTAATGTTTTGGAGCTTGCTCTGCATTCTCAGTTTTGATTAGAATCATATAAATGACCTGTCCCAGTGCATGAAGCAGCCAGGAGGTAAATTAAGGAATTCAAGGGACTGAGGAAAGACCCGGCTGACCAGGCCATGTTCCTTCAAGTACCGCCATCGCTGTCCCATGCTTCTCCACTTACAGCATGCCCTGGAGCTTCATGGCGTGCAGTTAACTCCCATATTACCAGTTCCCTAGACTTCCAAGGCAGTTCAGCATAAAAAGGCATGCATTGCAGTGTTATGTCCTTAGTTCTCAAGATCTGGAAAGCTGTACCCAAAGACCCCAAGTGCTTAATAAAATAGCACCCATCCTTTACGTTCAGAGTAATGCAGACACTGCTAAGTGCTGAGGATCCTGGGATAAAGAGGAAGGTTCTTTCTCATCAGCTGCTTTAGTAAACAGAAAGGCAGAGCTGGGATTGATCCTGGAGCCTGTGACTCCAAGTAGTGTTTTCTCTAGGGCAACCTACTATCTGGAGTGTGTACTACCCGAATGCAGCCTCCTCAGCTAAGACTGGGTCATAGATGTGATCGGGTTGTTCTATTTGTGGGAGCCCCAGAGCCATCTAGTTCTTGAGGAGTTATCTGACTTCTGTGGTCCTGCTCATAGTTGGTGAGTCTGGTGACTTTGGTTGAATTGATGTGATTCATTCTTTGTGGTTTGGAAGTTCCTTATACACCAAGACTTTTGGGTAGAGAGGAAGTTTGGCTAGTTCCATGAGTATTCTCTTAGCTAACAGAATGTTTCCTATAGGATGCTTTAGGGTGAAATTTATTCACTGACATCTTTCTTTTGATAAGATTGATGTGAGGCTAGGTTGGGTCTTGACCTGGGCATCTTTAAAGCATGTTATAACTTGAGCATGCAAATGATGCCAGACTAAAATTAGAATGGAAGGATTTGAACGTGGGTAGAGAATGGGTAGGGGGAGACATGGCTGGCACAGATAAAGTGCTCATGTTGTAGTTGTGGGTTTTGTTGATGGCCATGAGGATACAGGAGCTGAGGTTTGGGTGTGTAGTGATGACCAGAGGAATGAATAACAAGAAAAGGATCTGAGTCCTTTCTAGAGGCCAGGAGCCAGGTCCTCGAGGTGATGGGGAATAACCTTCATCCATTAAAATAAAACTCATATGAAACAATTAATGTTGATGACATTTAATACTTCAAACACAGTGGACTTGAGTGACCTTGTTGGATGAGTTCATGTGATATTAGATCTGTGTATTGTATTGCTTTCTACTTTGGTAGCCTGTGCATATCTTTTTAAGGGCTCTTTTATGGGTGCTAGATCAAAAGCCTGGCAGCTGTAGTTCTAAGTTGATTCTTTATTATGTAAAGTATATTTTAGTATCACTGAAAACTGTATTTTAAAGAAAAATGTTTCTTTCTTTGATATTCTGATAAACATGCACCAACATTACAGTCTAGAAAGTCTTTGCAGATTAAACAAATTTAAAAAAGAAAAATTGGGTGTCTCTGAATATTGTATTGGAAGCTAGTCTGTCTGAGGAAATTTTTAAATAATTCTGAAAGGAAAAGAGATTGGTATGTTTTGAGACTAGAGACTAACAGTAAGTCTGTCCTACTGATTTTGTTAGTTAGATTTCATTTCTGTTTTTTTTTACACTTAAACCTATATTTAGAAGAATGAGAATTATATTGATATGATAATTCTGTTTTTTGTATATTCTATATAAAGCAGTTTTACATTTTTTTATCTTACATTACTGTTCAGCGTACTTTTTATAGGTTGCCATAGAATCATTGTTTCTATGTGTGTTTTCAGATTGACATGTTGAATAAAGAAATTGATTTTCCTTGGCATAAAACTAAGTATCGAGTCATGCAGGGAAAACCTTTGGAAAACAAATAGAGCAATCCCCTTGTCAATGCTAATGTGTCAGCTTTTCAGGCTCCTTGCATGAATGGAGTGATAAGCAATCCAAGAGCAAGCGTTTGCTATTGATTCTCCAATCTCGAGTAACAAGTTACTGCTTCACTTCTTATTGAGAATTAAATCAAAATAATTCGGTGCCTATGTTATGTCTTGTGAGAATCTCTTTGCATGATTTAGGTACTGCAGTGGAAAAGTAGATAGATGTTGAAGAATCATATGACTCTACAGATGTATAACTTTTTGTCTGTCTACAAATAATGGATGTAAAGGTTCTTACAAGTTACGTAGAACAGTGTTACAGAATTTGCATTTTTTGTTAACTCTGACAAGTCTTTTTAGATTTTACTCTTTAAGAAAAACAGCAAGTGGAAAATGCACAGACCATTTTGCAAACCAGAACTGATTATTGCTTGAAGATAATGTGAGGAATAAAATTTCTGTACTGTTTCCTGTTCTCACAATTAAAATGGGAAATTTTGACTAGGCACTCTGTGTCATAGACATGTCAGATAATGTTGTTTTTGAGAGTGAAAATTCATTTTCAGAATTTACCACCTGATAAATGAATTAATTTCAGAGAGGCTTGAGGAATCAACAGTTCATGTTTTATAGCTGAGATGTTAAAAATAAGTGCAGTTAATCTTAAATATATCTCATAATGCTCCCTCTTACTCCCAGGGTCTAGGATACAGTTTTAATTCAATCTTACTATTGTTTATTTTTGGTTTTGTTGGTGGTGGTGTTTTTGAGACAAAGTCTCACTCTGTATCCCAGGCTGGTCTGGAACTTATTGTGTAGCCCAAACTAGCCTCAAACTCATGGCATTTTTCTTGCCTTAGTTTTGTGAGTGCTGAGGCTATAGGCCTGGTTATTTATTTTTCTTTCTCTTCTCCCTGAGATAGGCTCTTATGTAGCCCAAGATGGTCTCCAGCCAACTGAGGCTGAGGATGACTAAATAGAATTTTTGTTCTCCGGCCTCTACTTCCCAAGTGTTGGGATTGTGGGTGTATACCACCACACAATTATATGTAGTGCTGAAGATCAAATTCAGTGCTCTGAACATACTAATGCCATTTCCAGCCTTTGTCATCATTATCATCATCACCATCATCACCATCGTTTGAGCTACTGCCTCAATGTGTAGCCCAGGCTGGCCTCAAATTTATAATCCTCTTGCCTCTGTTTCCTATATGCTGAGATTATAGATGTACACCACTGCCCACAATTTCATTCTGTATTGAGCGTCTAACTTAATATAGCATAGCTCTGTGTTTTCTAATGCTTGACTTCTTATTCTTTTATTCTTATTCTTATTTTGAGCCACTGTCTCAGTATGTAGCCCAGGCTGGCCTCAAATTTTCAATCCTCCTTCCTCTTCCCTCTAAGTGCTTAGAATAAAGGCATATGCTACTAAGCCTACCTCAACATTTTTATTTTTTTTAATAATGAGATTTATTTCTTGTCCGTACTACACACTCATAATATATTGATGTGAAAATCTGTCTTTTGAAAGGAAGCTCCACATTATGACTTTTTGATAAAACATTCATAAGGATACGGTGCATCTGAATGTCTTCAAATGAGTTCTAGCAGTTGTGTGTGGAATTAACATGGGATGTTGGCAAACTGATTGCAAAGTAATATTCAAAATGGAAAAGATGAGGATTGACAAGCCAGTCTTAGGAATTCATTGTAGGATTTACTCCACCAGACTGTCAAATCTGCAGTAATTGAGGCATGTAGTGTTGGTGCAAGGATAGATGGGATTGGAAAGGATCTCCTCATCTTCCGTTTCTTTTTCTCTCTGTGTTGGTGTGTCTGTCTGTCTGTCTGTCATGTGTAAAAGACCTGATAATATTACCAAAGTTGGCTCTGCAGAGCATTGAGGGCATGTGGTCTTTTCAAACATTGGTGCTTAGTCAGTTGGATTACCATATGGAGAAGAGTTAAAAACAGTCCCCATATTGCACCAGAATCAGCTTCAGCCCACAGCTGCAATTGGCTGTGCACAGTGTGAAGCCGCGGTCAAGCTTGGTTCAGTGAGTTGATCTGAGCATCAGCAGAACACAGATCACTGATCAAATTGTACAGAAAGTTGCAGAACCTCAGAACTCTCCCTGGGCATCCTTCTAATCATCATCCTTATCCCCTCTCCAGAGGTAGCCATTATGTTCAATCCCAAGACTATAAATTACAGTTACTTTGTGCATTTAGTTTGTACACCATAGAGATACAATTATATAGTAGGTGTCCTCTCCTGCTTTTTTCATTCAGTGTTGCATTACCACATTTATTTATGTTGTTACATGTAGCTGTAGTTCTTAGAGATTACAGAGTGGTGCTTAAGGGCATGGGATATCCACATAAATCATTTGGAATTTTTCTGCACAGGAGATTCACCCTGCCTTTTTCTTATCCCGTTTACTTATCTGTTTAATAACTTGTTTTTGTCCATGTCCTGATGGATATTTATTTTATGTTTTAGGTAACCTAGCACCACTTGATCCTGTTGTTCAGACTTCTCTAGCCATTGGAAGATGTTTTAGCTGGCTCCTGTATCCCTTTAATATAGACTCTTCCTTTATTGTGGTAGCTGTGTTGCTTCGAGCAACTTCTTGCTTTTTGCACACACAGCAAGGTATCTCAGACTAATCTTTATGCATTTTTTTTTTACCCTACTCCTAAAATTTGCTAATTCTCTAAGTAGCCTTAATTCTTTTGTTTGGATAATGATGTTAGAAACCAAGATCTGAAGCCAGACACAGTGGTGCATACTTGATAATCCCATATTTGGGAAGTAGAAGCAGGAGGATCAGCTATCAGGAGTTCAAAGCCATCCTCAGCTATGTAGTGAGTTTTAGGCCAGCATAGGCTACCTGAAACCCTGTATCAGAAAAAGACAAAATAATATCTAGGGAGATGGATAGGAGTACTTACTGTGAAAGCAAGAGGACCCAAGTTCAGATCTACAGTACTACATACAAAGCTGGATGTGGCTGCACACATCCTGTGTGTGTGTGTGTGTGTGTGTGTGTGTGTGTGTGTGTGTGTGTGTGTGTGTGTGTGGTGTAATCCTTGTACATGGGGAAGGGGGCAGCATGGAATCATGAGGATCACTGGGACTCACTGGCCTTCCAGTCGATAGTCTATCCTAATCAGTGAGCTCCTGGTTAAGTGAGATACCTAGTCTCAAGGGACTAAGTCCAGAATGATAGAGCAGGACATTGTGCCGTGGCACCTGTGAATGCACGTATGGGTGTGTGCTTGCATACTTGTGCATGCATACTGTCCATGCACATATGCACAGAAACTGAGATCTTGCTGCTGGGTGTTATGGTTAATATTTACAATTCACTGTTATTTCAGAGCAGGTGACTCACACAAAATGGGGGTTCCATTTGTGTGTATGTTTTGTTTTGTTTTGTTTTGATACTTTGTTTTGATTTTTTTGTTTGAAGGGTAGAGGGGCGAATGAATGAGAATATTGGGTTGGGTGGATATAGGAGGAGTTCAGAGGGGAGAGACTATGATCAAACTATATTGTATGAAAAAAAATTTTAAAAGCCAGTAAGTGAAAAACAAGGGAAGAACTTACCTACTATGGTTGGAACATATAGGAAGGTACTTTTGATCAGGAACACCAAGGAGCTCTCCCTCTGAGTATGTCTGTGAGAGTATTTACATAGACGGTGAGGAAAAGCCTATCCCGAGTGTGGGCAGCACCACCTCATGGGGGGGGGGGGGTCCCATGCTGCATAAAAGGGCAAGAGGGAGGAAGCAGGTTGGACACCGGCATTCATTTTTCTCTGCTGCCTGACTGCAGATGCAAGGGAGCCGACTCATGCTCTTAATGCTATGCTGCCTCTGTCAGGATGCACTAGATCCTTTCCAACCAGGAGCCAAAATCAACTTTTTTCTTCCTGAAATTCCTTTTGTCAGGTGTTAGGTCACAGCGACAGGGTGGGTATTGCAAATGGGGTGTTAATGTTTCTAGATCTGTTGAGCAGACAGTGCAGGGATAAGGGATAAATGTGATAAGTTTTTATTATTATTATTATTACTGGTTTTTTGAGACAGGGTTTCTCTGTGTAGTTTTGGTGCCTGTCCTAGATCTCGCTCTGTAAACCAGGCTGGCCTCGAACTCACAGAGATCTGCCTGGCTCTGCCTCCCGAGTGCTGGGATTAAAGGTGTGCGCCACCACTGCCCGGCTGTCACTTACTTTTAATGATGTATTTATTTATCTTCTATTTTTGGTAATAATTCAGTACTCCTTTTGTTTTGTTGCTCAAATTGCTGTATCTTTAATTCTTCTCATGCACCTATTTGATATTTCCATATGTAACTATCTCTCTGTAGATCTTGCGAAATTTACCAACTTGCTCCGTTTAGTTCGAAACAGTTCAGTATCTGTTGTGGAAGCAGTCTTTAGGCTTTCTCATTTGTAATTTATTAGACACGTGCTCATTTCCTACTCCCCTGGCTTTTGGCTCCACTCTTCCCTTTCTGTCTCATTGAATTGGACGATTTCTGTACCGTGTATATGTAGAACCATCCAGTCTGTCTTTCTTTGTCTGGCTTCGTTGACTCAGCATCCTGTCCTCAAGGCCCCTCGTACTGTATGCACTGTGAAACCCACACTGACAGAATGCCACAGGCCGCTTGGCTTAAACGGTATTCACTTGTTTTCTTCCCCCTCTGAAGGCTGGAGGCTGAAGATCAAGATGTCACGAGGCTCAGTCCCCTTTGCGGTCTGTGCGCTTGGCTTGCAGGTGGCTGGCCTCTTGCTGCTTTTGCACATGGCCTTTGCTCTGTGTGCTGGCATCCCTGGTGTCTGTGTCCAGATCTCCTCTTCTTAGAAGGACACCAGTCAGATTGGATTAGAACCTGCTCTGACAACTTCATTTGAACTTAATTACCCCTCTCCAGTCACATTCTGAAGTCTTAACAGCTCTCGTGTGAGTTCTGGGAGATGGGACATGATTTACCCTATAACAATGTATAGCTCATATCAAAATCTGATTTCTTTTTAGGATTGAATATTATTCCACTGTATGGATGGGCATACTTCTTTGATCCATTTGTCTGTCAGGAAACACTAGGGTTGGTCCTGATTCTTGGCTGCTGAGTCACGTGACTGTGCACATAGTTATGCATCTCTCTAAGATCCTGCTTCCAGTGCTTTTGGATATATAACCAGAAATGTATTGTTAGGTAAGAACATAATCCTGTTATTAATGTTTTGGAGACCTAATAGCCATTTTACATGGCAATAATAGTTCACAAGGGTCCCAATTTTCCCACATCCTCACAATCACCGTGTTGTTTTTTGTTGTTTTGAGAGTAGCTCATCCTAATGAGTATTAGGAAAAATGCACGTCCAACATAAAGAATTCAGAAGAAATGTGCATACAGAAATGTTAACAAGGTTCCTATCTTCTGTGGCTCAGGAGTAACCATTTATAACATTTTTAGACTTTCTTCTGTGTTAAGTGTGCATGCCTACACAACATATATACTCATCACAAATATGTCACTGCATAATTTGAACAAAACTGTTATCCTCTTTCATTTTTATCATTTAACATTGGACCATGCATTTCTTGTGCCATTGAATATTGACGTACAAGAGTTTTTATGGCTCTATAAATAATCATTTAATGATTTTCTGATTATTGCACATTATATTTTTTTTCTAGCTCCTTATCTCATATATAATCTCTTCGTGGAACTGCAAGGCCATAATGAACAAAGTCTGTTTCTGTTCCTAGGGAGAGATTTTTAAGGGTCTTCAGGAAGTTTGTTTTGATGCCTCTTGTCAGCTGTGTGGGGACACCAGTGTTCCCTGGTCCTGAACTTAACCGATTAAGACTTTTCTGACTTGTTTTAGAAAATCTTTTCCAATCATGGAGGTAAAATGGTTTTACATTTAATAGGTGCATTTCTCTGATTATCAATGAAAATATGTAGCTCTCAGTATTTATTATTCTTTCAAGAATTCAAAGCATTTAATAACGTATGTGATTAGGAAATGGCACATTGAAATTTTAGAGTTACAAATATTTTCACAGAGAAAGAATGAGAGGCTGCTAATCTTAACCTTTAAGAAAACGTGACATGCTCAATGTTAATGCTAGAGTGGTGTTGTGTTATTGATGGCTTCCTTGGTATGTAAGATTTGTGGATACTAGTCAGTGACAACTGCTCAAAATATAAATATTTGGGAAAAAGGAAGCACACTGTAATCTTAAGAATTATTTACTTTGATCTAAACATCCAGTTTATTACTTACTGACCTAATAGGAATTATCCATTCTCAAATGGTAGACAGGGTTGGACTAACTGAAAGATAAAGGGATAGCTTTATACAAAAGCTGAAAAGTATTGATGGAATTATAAAGATAGGAGAGATTTGAATGGGAGAAAGGCCATGCAGGGAGTGGGCCGCCAGTGGGTCTGTAGCCAGGAGAGTAGAGTCCAGATTTGTTTGATTCATTGGTCATTTAGTAATTTGTCCCCACAAGTCAGAAGTCCCAGGTACTTCTGTGCACAGGTGTGTAGTCTTCATTTTCTTTTTTCTCTCAGAGAAGGAGACGACAGATTGAGTTCACAAGGAAGTGATATCTGATGACCTACTGCCTTGTATTATCTTTGGGGAAAAATGTAGATTCTTACTCTGAAACCCACAATTTGTTGGCATAGATGCAGCTTGACACTATTAAGATAAATCCAGTAATTTTTCCCCTCAAGAACCATACACCTTAGTACAGAGAGACCAAGGATGTCTTTGAACAGCATAGTGTTTGTTTGGAGTGGAAAGTCTACAGTAACGTTTGTAGAAAGAATAGTTTAGATCATTCCAGATAGACTTGGCCTGATAGGGAAAACAAGGATCCTGGCCTTGTGTGGCACTTAATCCTGTGGTATACTTGAAAATAATTATCTTAATTTTGCATTGTACATGTTGCTAGTTTAGAAGCTAGAGAACAGATGAAAACTCACATCATCACCAATATTTTAAAAACATCACGCTGAAGTAGAAAAGCATTAAGTGCTCATACAGCCTCTAAGAGAAGCGGAATGTACTCTTTCCTTTCCAGTGCGCCATTCTTCTTCTCAGAGACGCTATCTTAAAACCTACAAGCACAGACTGTTTTCCGTTTCCGTCCAAGAATCGGTGATATAGATGTTCTTCCACAGCTTTTTTTCCCACTTAATATGCATTTTGGATATTTTCATATCTTCATATGTAGATCCAGTCCATCCATGGCTACATAGTTTTCAATTATGTGTAGCACTATTGGTTTTAAATTTGCTTTTGTTTTGCAACTAATATGTGACACTGAAGTGAAAGCCTGCGTGTGCACGGCATACATTTCTAAATAGGATATTATACCAAGGTCTAATGACGGGCTACCCAGGTTACTGTCTGAGATGGTTGAGGAGTGGGTTTTCTTTCCTCATGGTGGGTGTTTAAGTCCCCGCTTATCCAGGCATTAGTAATATTTCACTTTGACAGAGCACTTTGATGTTTTCACAGACCACTGTTCATTACCTCATTTGCTTCCTAGAAGCTGGTCGATGTGTGGATTAGTTTTATTACCTGTGCTTGTCCAGGAGGACTGAGGCACAGAGTGATTCCTGACTTGTCCATTCCTTGGTGGTGACTGGATCTTCCTCATTCCAGGCCTAATGCTGAGTTCTTTTAAAGTGACGCAGGACTTTGGTAATCATGGGCCCACTGATAAGAAATGCTCTGGTTCAGTGCGGCTCTTTTCTCTGTCTTCCCTCTTTTCTGTTTCCAAGTCATTTGCATCTTCAGGAAACCTTCAGGTTTAGGTTTGATCATGTTTCTCCTGCTTGGGTGTCCTTTATCCAAAATGCTTGGGAGGAAAAGTGTCTAGATGTCCAGCTTTTAATTCAGAAGTACTTCTGTATGTAACAAGGAGATATTCTGGAAATAGGACATAAGTGTGACATGGAATTCATTTATTTCAGGTGTATCTTGCACATAGCCAGAAGGTAATTTTGTACAATAGTCTTAGTACATTGTGTTTTGACTGTGACCTATCATATGAGGTCCAGATAGACTCTTGGGGCATCTTGCTGGCTTACAGAATGTTTTCAGATTTTAGGATATTTCAGATTATGGATTTTCAGGTTAGAGGAGCTCAGCCTATAATATGCTTCCCATTAGGAGGTCATCCTCTGTTAACATATTCAGACCATTAATTTCGAAGGACAGCATGGCACGTCTGTGGTCATCATGCCAGTCTTGTAAAAAGCTAAGCTAGTCCTCACTGCCATAGTCTCTGAAGTTCTAGAGAAGGAGACCCCCTGAGAACCCAGAAATCAGAGAAGCCTGGATAGAAGCGAACAGAATCGGTGGCCTCCTGCTGACTCAGCAGAGGACTAAGAGATGCTGTCTAGACAGAGATCAAAGACGGGAGAGAAGTGAGATTCGAAATGTCTCTTCCTCACTCTGCCTGTGCTGTGTGCTACCAAGTGCCCACCTTGCATACTTTAGACTGCCCAGCTCTTGTTAAAAGGATAGCATTTTTTTGAGGCAGAAGCACCTTCTCTGTAGGCCCCTTTTTAACATTAGTAAATTTATCCTAACATCCCAGAGCTGTTTATATTTACTGCCTCCGCTCCCCCTCCCACACACACTGACTTGGTTGCGTGTGGGACACAAAGAGAAGTGGCGGGAAGGTGAGAGGAAGACTTTGGAAGGAACAGCCAAGCAGAGGCAGCAGAGTGGACCTCAAGTCCTCTTTGCAGCATCTCTTGATGAGTTGTGATAATTAGCACCATGCATGGGTAGCCCCGTCACATATAATGTTGGTAACATTCTTGGGATCAAACACAATACTTTTTATGATAGATCACATGTCTTATGGGAATTGGGAATGTGTGAGTGAGGCATCAGCTGTGGGAAGACCCCTTGCTTTGCCGCCACTGTGTTATATGGATATTTAGAATTAATCATCTCTACTGTCTGTAGCACAAAATGAGTTATAGAGCCATAGAGTTCAAATGATTCATACTTCTTAATGTTTTCCTCTTAGTCAAGCTCAACTGACTGCAGAATTTTCACCATAGGAAGCTGAAGAAGTGTCCTCCACAGTGCCTGTGTGGAGGCTGTAGTCACAGACATTTCCTTCATATTGAGCTGGTACTTTACATCTTACAAGTGTTACATATTTTTTAAATGAAAAGTATAGTATTTTAAAGCATACATTGTTTTTAATATCCACAATTGCCATATAATAAGGATCCTGATTGTAATGTTTTTGTGCTTTGGGAAAATCGTTGAAATTTCTAAGCTCCACATTTTTTTTTTTTTTTCAGAATTGTTGAAGAAAGGTCTTAATCTTCAAACTGATCATAATGATGTTTATGGCACATGGGTTTTATTTCACTTTAGTATTTATATGGTCATTTATTAAAATTATTTTGAAACAGTGGTAAGTGCTGTATAACAGGTTTACAGAGAGGGGTAAACATGATAGCAAGTACAAACTTTCATTAGAAGACCCCAGCACCAGGCAGTTGCTCACAGCCCCTTGTAATGTGATTCCCATGACTGTTAAATTCCAGAACCATAAAGAAAATTTTAGGACTCTGGGTCTGAATGGGTTTTAGTTGTGTTTGTTGGAGTTGTGGTAGGCCTGTGGGTGACGTTTGGAAAAACAGGGAGATAAAAGGAAACATTTATTTACCTTGTATTTTTATAGTTTTTGAAAGCAATTTGCAGTGCCCACTTGGTGCCAGGGACTCTTGGCACTGACACAGTTTCATAGGTTAACACAGACGTGCTGAGGTTCTGTGTAAGAACGGTAGTATGAAGACACAGATTTCTTTGGGTATGCCGGCATGCATATGGGCACATTCTTGAGGGAAAGTTTACTAATTGGAGATGTTTGGGCTCAGGGTGCGGTGGGCTGGTAGAGAGCAAAGGTATCCAGAGTACTCGCGCTCTGAGAGAGGCTTCAGCATAGAGACGAGGTGATCACAGACTGACGTGGGGTGAGCAGTGGGGCAGGGTCCTGAGCCCACACTCAGCCCCGAGGGCAGCCGTGACATGATTACTGTTGTGGCTTTAGCGCTGGGTGAGTCACTTGCTTTACTGCGACAAAATGCGGGAGTCGGCTAGATGTAGCTAAGGGAAAGTTCGTGTAGTTTACAGGTTTGTATGTTCCAATCCAGAACCAGGCCGTGCTGTTGGTATGGTCTCTGGTGAGGGTGGTGTACCACACATGGTAGGAGCATGCGTAGGAAGAAAATGCTTACATCTTGAACCAGAGCAGAGAGAAGAGGCCTGCTAAGGCTTCCATTGCCCTTTTTAGGGCTTGCTATCAATGGCCGAAGGATCGGCTCTTTCCCAAGTTCCACCACCTCCCAGGAGTACCACCTTGGGGTCCAGATCCTTAACATGTGGGCCTAAGGAGAACGTTCTAGGTATAACTCAAACCGTGGTAGATAAGGAGGGACATTGGATCGCGGCAGGAAGAAGAGCTAGGAGACCCATTAGGAAGTCTCCAGGGGTCCTGGAGGGAACCAGTGGTGGTTGTGGGTAGAGAGGTGCCAGTGGAGGAGAGAGCTGACATGGCTGAGCTGTGTTTGGTCTAGAGATTGACTATGCTATGGTGTGGGCAGTGGTAGAGTAGGAAATGGTAGACCCAGGCGAAGCCCTGGTGCCTGGCAGTTTGATACCCACAGACACAGGCAGCAGAGCAAGCAGAGGCCAGTCAGAGTGGTGAGCTATGTGCTATGCATGGACTTGTGGACCTAGCATGTCAGAGGGAATCCTGGCTTTAGACGGCCACGTGGGTAGTTGGGTAATTGAATCTGGGATGGATGAGAGAGAGCCAGGTGAATCCTGAGCCTCATATGGCATTCCGATGATGATGGCACCTGAAAATGAGCTACAATTGATGTTGGTCAGAAAGACTGTCATGGGAGGTGAGATCCGGTCTAGGTGCAGGTTTCATTTTGATCCCCGGGTGGTACGTGGGAAGCAGAAGGTGCCTAGGAGTGCCGGGTACCTCAGGGTTCAGGGAAGGACGCCGTGCCGGGCATTACTAGTCGTGGGAGGGTGGGAAGTGAGGATGTCTTGGATCGGCCCTGCAGGGAAATTGAAAGCTGGCCGTGAACAGCAGAATCACATCATGTGGACAAGAGACCAAGCACTGGGGAGAGAGAGCCAGCAAGTGTAGAAAGCTCTGCCCCAAACCGGCTGACAGGGAAGGGCAGCCTGAGAGGAGCAGCAGGAGGAGCTGATTGCTTTTCCTTCTCAAAGACTGGTATCTCAAACGAGGGAGTGTGTCTTTCTCAGAAAGCCAGCAAACCACCAAGATGTGAGCAAATGGGAAAGTAGTGCCGAGTCAGTCCATGGAAGGTGGGAGTTGGGGGAAAGGAAGCGAGAGGTAGAGGCTGGGGTAGGCGAGGAGGGGGGTTGCAGGCCACAGAGTTGAGCA
Organism: Peromyscus melanophrys; assembly: GCA_902168415.1. Classification (NCBI taxonomy): domain Eukaryota; kingdom Metazoa; phylum Chordata; class Mammalia; order Rodentia; family Cricetidae; genus Peromyscus; species Peromyscus melanophrys. The sequence continues at coordinate 29,300 of CABHPR010117559.1, forward strand.
AGCATCTGTCCAGTTTGCTAGGTGCTCTGAGACGAGGAGCTGGGCCCCTGCTCTGCACCTCTGTCCAGCTTTGTGATGATTACAGCGTCATCTCTTAGGGGAAGTTATATCCCTCCCATGGCAGGGCCTGAGGGCATTACAGAAATTTCACCTTCTTCTTCCTCACCCCATTGACCTACTAAGGTTTCCAGTTAAGCTGATGAGCTGGCTTGAACCAAAACAGAATGCCCCCCGCCTCTAACAATGATTATGCTAGGAGTTTCCAGCCATGTTTTCCATATGGAAGATCCTAATTGCTGTCCTGTTAGGCTGACTGTGTTATCAGATGGTATCTGGGCCTGTGTGTATCGTTTTTAAAGTCAGCTCTGCTTGATTTCATCCCGGCCGGCAGCTAGTTCTGCACCTGACAGGTAAATTAATTCAGTGCAGCAGCTAGAAGCAGCCTGAATTTATTCATTCCTTTGCAGAAAGCTCAGTTCAACCAGTTGGTGCCTATCTCCATAGTGGTTCTGGGCTGACAGGTTGAAGGGTCGGATTCAGAAGAGCACAGGCCATTCCTTAAGGTGTTAAAACTCAGTATTTCCAGCTCTGCGCCCAGAAGCCCAATCTACTTGAAGTATCAACTTGGCCCATCCTTACACTCTCAAACCTGAGGCACCAGCTCATGACCCAGAGTGGCCAAGACAGTGAGAGTGTGGGCAAGCATCCTGGTTAAAACACAGGTGTGCTGTGTAATGTGGCCTATCTGTAGGTGACTCTTAAACTTCCTAGAATGAAATTGAGAATCATGCTGCAAAGTGAAGATGAAATTTAACTGAGCATTTGCTGGAGGAAAAAATGATTTATTGGCTCCAACATGCACAGCCCTGAGAGGAAGCATCCTCCTCCACCGTCCTCCGCTTGGGCACCAATGATTGATAGTAGCTCCGTGCTGCTGCCAGGGCGGGACCTCTTGGAAACAGCATAGTAGGGACTTTGCAAGCGAGTCCCGTTTTGCAAAGTTACTGCTTTTGTGAGGTTTGCTGCATCTTTATATTCTACCAAGGAGAAGATGGTAAATCAGAGTAATTGCTTCATCCCAAGGCATTTTTATACGGTGAAGGAAAAAGGTCCTGTTAAGAAACTCAAATTAACTTCTGCTGGTTAGACTATATGGAAAGCCTCCTTGAAAGCTGCTTGTCATCCAAGCCTGGCAGTTTATTTATCATGGAACAGTTCCATTAGCGCCTGACACTTGTTCTCATGGCATGGAGGCTCAGGATCCCTCAGGAAAAACATTTAACCCTTGGAAATGCAAAGCTGTCATTTATCTGTTCGTTCTCTCTCTCTCTCTCTCTCTCTCTCTCTCTCTCTCTCTCTCTCT
>CABHPR010117560.1:0-13297 GCA_902168415.1 Peromyscus melanophrys
TAGGCCAAGAATGCTCTGGAGTTCGATATGTAGCCAAGGATAACCATGAACTCTGAGTCTTCCTGCCTTTACCTTTCAATTATTTGGGTGCCACCATGCCCAGCAACTATTTTCTTCTCCTGATGGATGATTTGTTTAGAGACAGGGTCTCCTGTAGCCCAAGCTAACCTTAAATACTGTGTAGCTCCCTAATGAAGAAATCTTCTGCCTCTACCTTTCAGGTGCTGGGATTACATACAGATGGGTCCTTTCTTGCCAAGCCTTTTTTCCTTTGGTATTTGGAGGTGCTGGAGTTTGAACAGAGGGTTTTGTGCATAATGGGCAAAGCTCTATTGTTGAGGTGTGTGTCCCGAGCCCAGATAAAGTCTTGATAAATTTAAATTTGTTTGTCTTCCTTATGGGCAATGCTTTTTGTATTTAAGAAATCCCTCTCAGGTGGGTATAGTGGTGTATGCCTGTAGTCCCAGTGCTCGGGAAGCTGAGGTAAAAAGAGCAGAGTTTGAGGCATCCTGGAGTCTGTTCTGAGCTCTAGGCCAGATGTAGTTGTGTAAGCAAGATCTCAACAACAGCAACTACAAAAAAGTAACCAAAATGAAATTCTTCTCTGTCTGAGGCGTATAGATTTTTTTTTTTTGCCCCCTTTTGGTGAGACAGTTTCTCTATAGTTTTGTAGCCTGTCCTGGATCTCGCTCTGTAGACCAGGCTGGCCTCGAACTCACAGAGATCGGCCTGGCTCTGTCTGCGGAGTGCTGGGATTAAAGGTGTGCGCCACCACCACCCGGCTAGATTGTTACATCTTAAAAGTTGTACAATTTTCATCTTCATCTCCTTTGAATGTTCTTTTTTGCTTGCCTCTTTTTGGTTTTATTTTGTGAGATAGGTCTGATTCTGTTGCCCAGCTGGCCTCAGAATACCAATTTTCCTCAGTCTTTAGAGAGCTGGGCATGCCCCGCCCAAATTAAGCTCTTCAAATTAAGGAAATTGGCCTTCTTTTCTCCGTAGAAGAGACTTTTCATCTTTTATTAATTCTTTCCACTTTATATAATAACATTTTGTCATACTTAAATTTTGTATTTTATATGGATGACTGGATTGTGAATTTTAAATCTGAGAAAAGGCTTGTCCATTCTGGAGTAAAATGTTTTTTAAAATTCTGCTTTATTTTATTTTATGTATCTCTTTTGTTTTCCATGTTTAGGTCTTTAAAAAAAAGACCAACTTATTTATTATATGTGTACATGTGTGTGTAGACATGTGCCATAGCAGGTGTGTATAAAGTCAGGACAACTTGGTGGGAGTTGATTTTCTTCTGCTGCCACATGGTTTCTGGGGACCAAATTCAGGTTGTCAGGCTTGGCAACAAGTGATATTACCTGCTGGGTCATCTTGCAGGCCCCATGAAAAGAGTATATTTTCTTTTTTCCTCATGTTTTAACACTCATTATTGGAATAAATTATCTGAAAAAAATTGAAATCCCACAGTCTATATACATTGATTTTTGTGTATGTAGTTCATTTCTTCCCTTGTCTTTTTTCATCTGCCCTCCCACCCCCCATAAGGTTTCTTTATGTTTCTCCGGCTGTCCTGGAACTCTCTCTGTAGACCATCAGGCTGGCCTTGAACTCAAGAGATCCTCCTGCGTCTGCCTCCCGAGTGCTGGAATCAAAGGCATACACCACTACCACCTTTTTTTTTTTTTTAAATGTTTGGCAACTTCCTAAAATCACATACCTTCCTCCCCATGTATGTACACGTTTTAAATTACAATTTTATAAGATTTACAGAACCATGAAACTCCACTAATTTTTAAATTTTATTGAGGAATTTCACTTTACTTAAACATTGTCACTTATGTTTACAATCTGTTCTTTTATAGAGCTACAGGTTAACGAATACTGATACTCATTTTTACATCCATCTATGTCTCTGTCTGTCTATCTATCTATCTATCTATCTATCTATCTATCTATCTATCTATCTATCTATCTATTTATCTATCATCTATCTATGTTTTTTTCAAGACAGGGTTTCTCTGTGTAACAGCTCTGGCTATCCTGGAAATTTTTTATAGACCAGGCTGGCCTCAAACTGAAACTCAGAGATTCACTTGCCTCTGCCTCCTGAATGCTGGAATTAAAGGCGTGGGCTAACACCTCTGGCTTCTTGTTTTTATTTTTAAGAGACTCACCCCCCCACACACACACAAAATTAAGAAATCTTCAAGAAAAAATGGCCATTTAATCTTTCTTAGAGGATATAAGTTGAGACAGTCATTATGTAACATACTGGCTTTGAATTTATAATCCTGGATTAATAGGCTTGCGCCCTCACACTTAATGTCATCATTTAACTGACTTTTTGAAAAAGCAGAAGGATTTAAAAATTGTGTGTGTGTGTGTGTGTGTGTGTGTGTGTGTGTGTGTGCACACTTGTTCATACATGGAGGTCAAAGGTTAACTTGTGGGAGTTCCCATTCTATCACATGGGTCACAGGGAAGTCTTCAAGCTTGGCAACAAGTGCTCTCAATTACTGAGCTATCTTGCTGGCCTGTATTTTTTATTTAAGGCTGCTTACTGGTGTATTTGGGAGTCTGGGAATTGAACCCAGGATCTTATGAATGCTAGGTATTATTTTACCATTGTAGAGGCAGTCCAGAGATAATGAAAAACTAAAAAGATATTAAGTATCTGATGTAGATGATAGGGGCCTATGTGCACTTTCTGTTTGTTTCCTTGAATTTTGTTGTGGCTGATTTTATTATGTTAGGTCTTAGGAATTTATTTTAAATAACTTACTGTAGATTAAAGAGGAGTTTATGATAAAAACAGAAACTAGAAAAAAGATGTCAGAAATGGACTTTCTACACTAAATTAACTGCCTCTAAAACTAATGATTTTAACAAAAATTATCTCTGCTAAAAATTCTACTTTTGGCCGGGCGTTGGTGGCGCACGCCTTTAATCCCAGCACTCGGGAGGCAGAGCCAGGCGGATCTCTGTGAGTTCGAGGCCAGCCTGGGCTACCAAGTGAGCTCCAGGAAAGGCGCAAAGCTACACAGAGAAACCCTGTCTTGAAAAAACCAAAAAAAAAAAAATAAAAAAATAAAAAAATAAAAATTCTACTTTTTATAGGTTTTTCTATGTTTTACATAATTGCAAAAGGGGAAAAAGCCCTAAAATATTATTTATTTTATGTTTTTACTAAATAATAATTTTCCTCTAAACTTACTGGCCTGTAGAACTTACGCATTATGATTGGTTAAAAGAAAGGCCTGGCGTTGAAAAGGAAACAGTAAAAGATGATCTGGGCATTGGGGGAGCACCTGTAATTCTCTCACTTGAGTGGTGGAGGCAAGAGGGTCAGGAGCTAAAGGCCAATCTGAGCTACACGGAACCTTGTCTCAGAATATAAAATAAGGATGTCTTAAGGGGTACAAAGAATGCTCAGAGCAAACAGTGATGGGAAAATGAATCCAGTCACTGAATATTCCATTACTCGAGAGCTGCCATATACTGAGAGAATTCTACACATATAGTCTTATTGCTTCAGCCTGTATAAGAACAGCAGACCCTAGATTGTAGTTTTGGATTCCTTGCATGAAACTCTGGTATATAGGATAGAGGGGGAATGTTGCTGAACTTTCAGGTTAAGATTCTGCTAAGAATTTTATTAAAAAGTAAGACTAGGGATACAACTCACTTATAGAACATCTGCCGAGTATCCACAAGGCCCTAGGGTCACTCACTGGGAGCATACTTGTATATGAAAGGTAATTACAGAAGAGTCCTATACTGTGACATAGTTTTTAATAGCTATGGTAATTTGTGATCTGTAAACTATCCTTAAGAATATTGTCTTGCCGGGCCGTGGTTGTGCGTGTCTTTAATCCCAGCACTCGGGAGACAGAGGCATGCTGATCTCTCTTGAGTTCGAGGCCAGCCTGGTCTACAGAGTGAGTTCCAGGACAGGCTCCAAAGCTACACAGAGAAACCCTGTCTCGAAAAAAACAAAAAAACAAAAACAAAAAAAAATTAATCTTGCTGGGTGGTGGTAGTATACACCTTTAACCCCAGCACTTGGGTGTCAGAGGCTGGCAGATCTTTGAGTTCGAGGCCAGCCTGGTCTACATAGTGAATTCCAGGACAGCCATAGCTACGTAGTGAGACCCTTCTTCAAAAACCAAAAAAGAATATATATACATAAAATCTGTTACACATTTATCCTGATTTTGAGGCAGATTTTATTAGTACATTTTCTTAGGAGAAACTATCCTTAAGGTGACTTGCTTAAAGGCATCTATCCAATAAGTAACAGAGCTGGAACTCAAGTCCCTAACCTGTTGTCTTTGTTAGAGATAATTTTTATTTAAATGAACAGCTTATAAAACAGTAATACCTCGCCTTTCTGTGAAAATTCATCTTTTATTTTGTTCTCCCTATCTTCTCTCTGTGTCTCCCCCTGCCTCCTTTTGTCTCCTTTGGCAGAGAGAGGGTCTGACTTTGTAGTTCAGACTGGCCTCAAACTTTTGATCTTCCGGGTTGGGGATTTAGCTCAGTGGTAGAGTGCTTGTCTAGCAAGCGCAAGGCCCTGGGTTCGATCCTCAGCTCAAAAAAAAAAAAAAAAAATGCAACTTTTGATCTTCCAGCTTCAGTCTCTAGGGTGCTGGCTTTACAAGTGGGCAGATCCTGCTTGTTTTAGTTAGGGTTTTCATTGCTGTGTTGAAACACTGTGACCATAAACAACTTTGGAAGGAAAGGATTTACTTCGATTACACTTTCACATCTTAGTCTGTCAGAAAGTCAGGGCAGGAACCTGGAGGCAGAGGCCATGGAGGGATGCTTCTTACTGGCTTGCTCAGCCTGCTTTCTTATAGAATCCAGGATCACCAGCCCTGGGGTGTCCCCACTCAAAAAGGGCTGGGCCCTCCCATATCAGTCACTAATTAAAAAGTGTTCTATAGGTTTGCTTACAGCCCAATCTGAGGGAGGTATTTTCTCAATCGAGCTTTCTTCCTTTCAGATGACTTCAGCTTGTATCAAGTCAACATACAAAACTAGTTAGTTTTCCAGACAGAGAACCCAAGTTGGAGGTCTCCATCAGGTCCCTCCCTTGGAGCTCAGGGAACCCATGGAAGAGGGTGGAGGAGGAATTGTGGGAGCCAGATGGGTCGAGGACACTGGGAGAGCGCAGCCCACGGAATGAACCAAGCAGGGGTCCTGGGGGCTCACAGAGACTTGAGCAGCAATTGCAGAGCCTGCATGTGTCAATGCTATGTCCTCTGCATATATATTACGGCTGTTGGCTTGGTGTTTTGGGGGGGAATCCTGACAGTGGGATTGGGGTGTCTCTGACTCTCTTGCCTGCTTTTGGGACCCTTTTCCTCCTCCTGAGTTGCCTCACCTAGTCTTTTTTTTTTTTTTTTTTTTTTTTTTGGTTTTTTGAGACAAGGTTTCTCTGTGTAGCTTTGCGCCTTTCCTGGAACTCACTCTGCAGCCCAGGCTGGCCTCAAACTCACAGAGATCTGCGTGGCTCTGCCTCCCGAGTGCCTCACCTAGTCTTGATGTGAGGGTTTGTGCCTGGTCTTACTGTATCTTGTTGTGCCATGTTCAGTTGATGTTCTTGGGAGGCCCTCTCTTTTCTAGGGGAGAGGGGAGGTGGGAGGAGGACTGGGAGGAATGGAGGGAAAACTGCTCTCGGGATGTATTATATGAGAGAAGAATTAAAAAACAAAACAAAACAGAAAGCAACTAGCCATCGTTCTGCCCCCCCCCCCCCCCATACACATACACTTGTTACATGGATATTCCTTACAAATGGGTTTATCTGTTAGGATGCTGGTTTTGATGTGGGAGGCCAGTTAAAAGTAGTTGAAATCTGCAGTTTTGGATAAGATGGTGATAACCTTTCAAAAGCAAGTTAAGATTTTGTTATTGTTGGGAAGTTAAATGATAGGACACATTTTATATGCTAAAATACTGCTGTGGAGATCTTGGGCAGTTTTCCTTTGTAGAACTCTGTTAGTTAAATTAGCTTTTGCCTACTGTGTAATGTTTTAGAAAATTTTAAAAAATTTTTAAAAATCATGTACTAGAGTAATAATTCATTGTTGCTTTTGCTATAGTGTGTGGATTGTTTACTACTGACTGATACTTAAATACTGTTTCCTTACTGAATACTGAAAACTTTCCTTACAGAACTCCTTATCACTCTTCATTCTAACAAGTTTACAAGGATAGGCTAGCAGCAGTACTTTTTAAGTCAAATAAAAGGCAACTTCTGAAATGCATAAGCACAGCTCATACACTGGAGTATAGGAGAAATGATAAACTTAAAATAGTAGTGCTTTAAAAACTAATAAAAGCTTATTTTCATATCTGTCTTTAAGTCAAAGGATTAAACAGGAAATCTTCATTTTTGAGATAAGATAGTAGAAGCTAGGTATTGTGCACATGAATCAGGAAGATCACCAATTTGAGGCCATTTTGGGCTCCAAAGGAGGAGACCCTTTCTCAAAAAACAAAAACAAGCTGAGTGTGATAGCGCATGTCTTTAATCTCAGCAGAGGCAGGTGGATCTCTATGATTTTGAGGCCAGCCTGATCTGATCTACATAGAAAGTTCTAGGCCAGCCAGTGCTACATAGTGAGAGCCTGTCTCAAAACTAAACCATAACACAACCCATTAACCACCTCCACAAAGTCCCCATAGTGGAATACTCTACAACTATAAAAATGAGATGATGAGGGCTGGAGAGATGGCTCACTGCATCATGGCACATGTGTACCCACACATACACAAATCAGTAAAAATGAGGGAGTTTAACTTAGTTACATCTTAGAGACATTTATGTAGTTTGAGCATATTAGAGATTTACTAAACAGAAGCATTTATTCTAGTAATTCATTTAGGTACTCTGAAGTAGATAAGCCACGTGGTTCCTTGTTGAACACAGGAGGAAGTTGGAGCTCTCAGGAAAGCTCTAGAAGATAGGACTCTTGCAGGAGAGCTATAGAACCAGCTCCACCTTGGTGTCACACTCCTAGACTCAGTTACCAGTGCTTTTTTCATTATAGAAACAGTAGCTTTACTTTTAGACTTGACTTTGCTTATAATGACCCTTCCAAAGTGCTACATATCAGCTTTTGGTTTTTAGCTTTTTTTTTTTTTTTAAAGGATTACTGATTGGTATATCTGACACTTAAGAAAACTGTAGTTCATTACCTCTAGTGAGAAAAGTATGTAAAAAATAAAACAAGTACCTTGTTTCTTTTTATTGTCTCCTAAAGGTAAACAAATACAAATCTTGTTGGCAATTGAACTTAGGGCCTCATGCATGTTAGGCAGGTACTCTATCACTGAGTTAAATCAGTACACTTCATGATTTTACTTTTTATTTTTAAACCAGTATCTTAAATTTACCAGGCTTGGAATACTCTGCTGAGATTACAGGCCTGTGATAGTTAAATTATATTTAAACTCATTAAGTAGTATCAAAATTATATAGTGAATTCATCCATGTAAAGCATTCCTTTTGACTGTTTTTGAAAGTGTGTTTATTAAGATTTGTAAATAAGCTGAGTGTCCTGGTGCATGTCTTTAATCCCAGCACTTGGGAGGCAGAGGCAGGTGGATCTCTGAGTTTGAGGCCAGCCTGGTCCTACATTATGAGTTCCAGGACAGCCAGAGCTGCATAGTGAGACCCTGTTGAAACAAAACAAGATTTGTAAATAGTTTTTCTTAAATGTAGATGATTTTTCTTGAGGCAGTTTTATTGTTTGGCATAGAGTAAATATTCACCAGTGTTTACCCATTAATAAATGCTCAGGGAATGATGAATCGTATCATATTTAAATCAAGTTTGAATCATATTGCCATCTTTTACTTGAAAGGTAAAAATAAATTTTCTGATGATAAGAATTTAAGGCAACAAAAATTAATTCCCTACATATAAAATAGTCATGTTAAGGGCTGGAGAAATGGCTCAGCGGTTAAGAGCACTGGCTTCTCTCCCAGAGGTTCTGAGTTCAATTCCCAGTAACTACATAGTGGCTCACAATCATCTATAGTGGGATCTGATGCCCTCTTCTGGCATAAAGTCGTATATGCACATAGAGCACTCATATATAAAATAAATACATTTAAAAAAAAGAAAGATACTATAAATAGGCACTATAGCCACATAGATACAGAACCATGTTAAAAATTACATGATGTTATGTGGCTTTTAGTATTAGAAGAAATACAGAAAGAACTAGAGAAGCTTCCTGCAAGCAGGTTTCTAGACAAAACTAATATACTGTATATACAGCCCTATTGCAGCTAAGTATAAATGCCCCTGAAAGGCCTTTATTCGTTGTTACATGAGTTTAAGTTCTACTAAATACCTTCTAATTTAAGCATAGTTACTTGAAAGCTTAAATGGCATCTAATGTCATCTTCACTTGATTCAGTTTCTTAATAATGCTAGAATTTCTTCTGAGTTCAGCATGACAGTTTTAAGAGGCTTGGGTGTTCATGGACAAGTTACAGGTTATGCAGCTATACATTCAGAGTAGGAGAGCAAATGTCAAATGTGTAAACTTTTTTTTTTTACAATTTGAAGTTATTGCAGCTATTTCAAGATTGTTCTGCACTACTGTTCTGAGAGCCCTGCTGTTTGTTAATTTGCATACTAATGACATTAATGTTTTTAACCTGTCATATTTTTCATTTTTATAGATAAAGTGGAGAATTTTAGTGAAGAACATGAAAAAAATAGTCACCATTTCCATAAAAATGCCGAAGATAGTACTAAGAAACCCAATACAGAAACCACAGTGGCTTCTGAATATAAAGCTGACGAAATTAAGGAAACAAATGATACTTGGAATGCCCAGTCTGGGAAAAGATCAGAGTCTCCGTCTGAAAGTTGTCCAAGCAAAGGACCTGTAAGAACTGGTTTATATGAGTGGGATAATGATTTTGAAGATATCAGAACAGAAGACTGTATTCTGAATTTGAATAGTGATTCTCTTTTGGAGATGAAGGATGAGGATTTAAAAAACCGATTGGAAAATCTAAATGAAGCCATTGAAGAAGATATTATACAAAGTGTTCTTAGGCCAAGCAACTGTAGGACGTACTGTAGGGCCAATAAAGCGAAATCATCACAGGGAGCATCAAATTTCGATAAGCTAATGGATGGCACCAGTCAGGCCTTAGCCAAAGCAAACAGTGAATCCAGTAAAGACGGCCTGAGTCAGGCAAAGAGAGGTGGTGTAGGTTGTGGGACCACTTTTAGAGGGACAGTTGGACGGACTAGAGATTACACTGTTTTACATCCGTCTTGCTTGTCAGTTTGTAATGTCACCATCCAGGATACAATGGAACGGAGTATGGATGAGTTCACAGCGTCCACTCCTGCAGATTTAGGAGAGGCTGGCCGGCTCAGGAAAAAGGCAGACATTGCAACTTCCAAGACCACTACTAGATTTCGACCTAGTAATACTAAATCCAAAAAGGATGTTAAACTTGAATTTTTTGGTTTTGAAGATCATGATGAGACAGGAGGTGATGAAGGGGGTTCTGGAAGTTCTAATTACAAAATTAAATATTTTGGCTTTGACGATCTCAGTGAAAGTGAAGAAGATGATGATGATGACTGTCAAGTGGAAAGAAAGACAAACAAAAAAAGAACTAAAACAGCTCCATCACCTTCCCTGCAGCCTCCCCCTGAAAGCAATGACAATTCCCAGGATAGTCAGCCTAGTACTAATAGTGCAGGTAAGAATTGTAAGACGTATATATAATAATATGTATTTAATATATGATTTGTTTTTCAGGCTTTAATCAAAGGTTAGACTCTTTCCTAGATACTTAGTTTTAGTTTTATATATATATATATATGAGACTTATTTTAATTATATGTAGGTATGTGTGCCTGCATGTGGGTATATGCATGTGAATACAATTACCCTCGAAGCCAGAGGCATTAGGTCCCCTAGAGCTGGAGTTAGGAAGAGTTGTAAGCTGTCTGACATGGGTGCTGAAAACTGAACTCAGATCCTTTGGGAGAGCAGCAAATTCTCTTAACTACTGAGCCTTCTCTCTAGCCTTACTTTGTTATATTACACTTTAGTAGAAGCATCTATTTAGAACCTGTATATCGCCTTATGCAAAGGTATAGTATTTTACATGTAAATTTTTAGGTCTTAAGTTATGGTAGACTGGGAGTCTTACATGTTTTAAACCAGTGACTAGCATTTAAGATTTTTAGTTTTGGGTTGGATTCCAAACCAGGGCCTCACACATAATAAGCAAGCTCTCCCACTGAAATACAACCCTAGGCTAGCCTAGCATCTGTGAATTTATGTGAGAATTTTAAACTATTCAGTCTTTGGGACAGAGATACCAAACATCTTGTTTTAGCTTTGAAAATCCAAATGCAATGAAGACATAAGGATAGATTTTGGACATTTAGTACTGTACTGATAACAGATGGTCTTAATGAGGGAAATACTCAAAAGAAATTAATTAAACCCTTTGTAAGTAGCACAAAACAAAAAAAAATTTTTTTTTGGAACATTCTTAAACCCTCTTAAATTATGGTTTCATAAGATTGAAAAGTACGCTGGGCAGGTGAATTTGTGAGTTCAAGGCCAGTCTGGTCTACAGAGTGAGTTCCAGGTCAGTCAGGGCTACCCAGAGAGATCCTGTCTGGGGAAAACAAAACAAAGCATTGAAAAGTACTAGGTAAGTATTCTCTCTTAATAATGAAAATTTGTCTCTGAAGATTGTAGGCCCAATGATAAGGTTCTCTTAGGAGTTGAATCTCTAGTGAGAGATAGATACAAATAAAATAGGTAGCTCTACTATAATTAGCCTTTACTTAACAAGGGCTATGTGTAGAGGATTCACTGTTAAGTGAGGAAGAATTTGTGAAAGCTACTAGAATAAAGGATCTTTTCAGCCAAATACAGCTTTTCTATATTGGTTTAATTGTTTAAAAAAGCTTTTGTCCTGCTAAGGTTGTAGAAGTTTGTAATTGTGAATTAGAATTTCCATTGTATTTGTGAATTTAGATTCTCAAATAGAGTATATCATACTTGATACTACTTGCTACCTAGCTTTTTTGGACCTAAAAAATATTTTGCTTGATTAGAATTTATTTCTGGTGTTGGGGATGATTTGTACAGGAGAAAGGTGCTCTACCACTGAGTTGTTACACCCTCAGTCCTGATGACTCATCCTGTTTTAAACTGGAATTAAAGCGGAAGCTTCTAGAGCCTCCTCACCCCTAAAAAAGTATAGTTAACATTGACCCAGTGTTGCCATCAGCCTCTTCTGGGAGATGCAGTCTGCGGCAGCCTTGCTAGATAGACATTGAGATCTGGCACCTAATGCTGTCAGGACCTGCACTTTTGTCCTGCTGCAGGACTAAAATGACTTTCAGTCTCATTTGTCTAGTCAGTTGTTATTCTCATCTGCGATTTCAAATCGGTTTTTATATCTTGGAATAATAGAACTTTAATTCTGAAATGTGAAAAATAGACTCACTTTGAGAAATAAAGTTAACATTGAACATTTGAAAACTAGAGACCACTTGGATGAGAAACACCAAGTTGCAATTGAGTCTTGCTATAATTTGCGAACCAATAATCATTTTTAAAAGTTGAGGTAGAGAAGGGTCTTCCCTCTCTTCTTACGTGTTAAAAGAAGATGTTTATAACCATTTAGGAAGTAACCTAATCCTTCAGTAGTTTTATGTGAAGGCTCATGAGTCATTGAGCTGCATTGTACTAGCCAAAAAAAACCCTGTTATTTTGTTTTCCTCCTGACTCAGCCTCCCAAGTGCTGGGATTATGGCCTCTGCCACCACACCCAGAGATTTTGCATTTTAAAATTTAGTCCTTTATGGGGCTGGAGAGATGGCTCAACAGTTAAGCATGTTTGTTGTTGTTGCAGAGGGCCTGGTTTCAATTCCCCAGCACCGTGGTTCACGACCATTCCTAACTTTAGTTCTAGGGGATCTGATGCCTTTTCATTTCTGCAGGCTCCCAGGCAGGCATGTGGTTCACATACATACATGTAGGCAAAACACTCACTCGTAAAATGATTTAAACATTTTTTTCTTTTTTTTTTGGTTTTTCTTTGGTTTTTTGAGACAGGGTTTCTCTGTAGTAGTTTTTTTTTGTTTGTTTGTTTTTGTTTTTGTTTTTTGGTTCCTGTCCTGGATCTCACTCTGTAGACCAGGCTGGCCTTGAACTCACAGAGATTCGCCTGGCTCTGCCTCCCGAGTGCTGGGATTAAAGGCTTGCACCACTGCCACCGGCTAAACATTTTTTTAAGTGGTTATCTTTGTAGAAGCCAGCAGCCTCTTATACAGCTTGAACAATGTCTTTGACTTTTGAAAGCCACACCAAAAGCTACTTATCTTGCATCAAAGCACTCTATACCTAGGCTAGCACAAATGCATGCAGTGGGTACTGGAAGCATTGACACCAGACTACCTGGGTTTGGATTTTGGCTCTGCTACATCAGCTCTTCCTAAATGGCTTCCAGCAAGTATTCTTTTAAGGCAACATGATTTCATGAACTTAAAATCTAGAAAAATGTGAAACATAGGTATCATTTGATATTTATATGAGTTTGTGTAAATTATATATCTAGCATCTGTATATATCTGGCAGTTATGAAGTTCAACCTTTATTTTGGAAAAATTTTTAAGTCAGGTATGGTGTTGCATGTCTGTAATTTTAGTATTTGGAAAGCTGAAGCAGGGGGATTGACATGAGTTTGGGGCCAATTTGGGATATCTAATGAATTCCAGGCCAGCCTGGGCTAGCTACATAGACCCATTCTCAGTAAAAGAGAAAATATTTGGTTTTTCTGTTAACAAAATTAAAACTAGAACATGTGTACCAGCCAGGTTTTGTAGTAGAGGGTGAGGGTTAGAGTACTTTTTCAGCCATTACTGCTTTTTGTCATTCATTCATTCATCCCCCTCCCCCCCAACACTATGCTTAAAAATGGCCTTAGTTTTCTGATAATTTGAAATACTGGAAAGCTAGCTAGTTTTGATTACCGTTTCAGAAAACTTGGATTTTACAGAGGACTTGCCTGGTGTGCCTGAGAGTGTGAAGAAGCCCATAAATAAACAAGGAGATAAATCCAAGGAAAATACCAGAAAGATTTTTAGTGGCCCCAAACGGGTAAGTAAAACACTATATTGGTGGTTATCTTATTATTTATCATTGGACGTTTCATGTTTTAGTTAGTTTTCTATTACTGTGAAGAGACACCATGACAGCATTTAATT
>CABHPR010117561.1:0-29177 GCA_902168415.1 Peromyscus melanophrys
AAGGTGACTGGGTGGTGAGGCCACCAGATATTTCAGGGTCCACAGAGACAACCTGTGACATGACTGGGAAGGTGGGTGGACCTGCCTGCCTTCAAGGAAAGGGAATCTCCTCACTTACAGAAACCCACCCACAGGCCTCATCTGGATCCCGTGTCTCAATCCCATTGTCATTCCACCTGCCCAGCAAGGAGAACTTGGGCCTGAGAGCTTGGCAGCTTAGGGCCAGGACGAATGTAGACGTGTTCCGAAGTAGACCCTGGTTCTTCTGAGCCATGCCCACCCTCCTCCCGTGTAGCTTTCGGATGCCCCACACCTCATCCCTCCTCACCAGCTCCTCTGAAGGAAGTGTGCCTTATTAAAACTCCTTGGAATTTAGGACAAAAAGGAACCTCTGTGCTTTCTGCATTCCAGATTGTTGCAATTTTTTTTTTTTGTTTCTGCTTTCCTAACAACTGCCCTGATTATCTGTTTTGCTTCCATTTTCTGTTGCTTCTTGCCCTTTGCTTGCAAAACAAACAGGCAAGCCTGGTAAGTAAATGCTCCCCACCCCCACCCCCACCCACTCTGATCCCTGCCCATTGCAACCCCCCCTTATGTTTTGTTTTTCTGGTTTGGTTATTTTTGCTTTTGTGTACTGGCTGCATTCCCCACCCGGTTTAATAGTGGTCTGCCTGCGAACTCCAGAAAACTGTATCAGGGTTGAGAGTGCAGCGTCCCTTGGGCTGACCCTGATTTCCTGACTTTAAGAGCCTAACTTCCTTGGTCACACAGAAGATGTGTGCTGCATTGCCACTGCCTCGCTCCTGGGGACTGGGCAGTTCTATTTTTAACAGTGACGAGAGGAAAGCTGAGGCCAGGCGACATCTTAGATGCAGGAAATCAGATGGACTCTGTTTGATAAATGGCTCCTTCAGCCTGTCTGGTGAAATGTATACGTGACTGCCAATCAGCTCAGAATGTACATTGTATGGCATGCTGGGAATAAAGGAAAGGGCTAAAATCTGGGTAATAAAAACTAGTGAAACTTGAAAATGCTCTCTCTCTTAGGAGTGTAGATGTAGGAAGTAGATTACTCATAGTAGAAAGTTCTATGTTTAAAAGGCCGTGCTTCCCAAGTCATTGTGACACACTGTCCCACCTAGTCAGGGGGGATGCTAAGAGCTTCTAGGGACAGTGGTGCTGTTGATAACAGGTCACTGATTGCCCAGATGGTGCCTGGGTGCCAAGACCTTTGTCTTTTTTAATCTCTCCAAAATGCTATGGCTTAGAAACATTGCCATCCCCTGGTTCTGGTGAGGAGACTCAATGAGTTTGAGAGCCCTGACCGAGGTCACATAGCAGAAAAGTATCAGAGTTGAGGTTCAGATTGGTCTGTTAGATTTCAGAGTCACTGCACTTGATGGCTTCTGGCTGCTGCAGAGAATACTAGGAACCCTGGGATCATAGAGGTGGGATGGAGGGACATTAGGTATCTCCTAGGCTCGTGGTTTTCCAGGCAGGGCTCCAGGCCAGCTACATCTGAATCTCTTATTACTTGTGCAGATTCTCAGCCCCACTCTGACCTGCTAAGTCAAAAAGCAGGATGAACATGTCTGTTTGAATGGCCCTCCTGCTGGTTCAAATGCGTGCTCACTTCTGACAGCCACCTTGATTTGTAGACAAGGCTTTGGAACCATAAAATATCAGGGCTTTTCAACATGTTTCTGTCAAGCTTGGAGATAAAATTCAGGCTGTGACCCCACCATGCCACACAGCAGTACCATGCCAAACTTAAGACACAGCAAGATGCCAGTCTATCAGAAACGGAATGGAAAATAGCCCAAATCCAAACTTCCTGCTGTTCCTGATGGGAACTGTCCAGGTCTATCATTGCAGGAGGGAACCGTCCAGGTCCATCATTGCAGGAGGGAACAGTCCAGGTCCATCATTGCAGGAGGGAACAGTCCAGGTCCATCATTGCAGGAGGGAACAGTCCAGGTCCATCATGGCAGAAGGGAACAGTCCAGGTCCATCATTGCAGGAGGGAACTGTCCAGGTCCATCATTGCAGGAGGGAATAGTTCAGGTCCATCATTGCAGGAGGGAATAGTTCAGGTCCATCATTGCAGGAGGGAATAGTTCAGGTCCATCATGGCAGGAGGGAACTGTCCAGGTCCATTGTTACAGAAGGGAACCATCCGGGTTCATCACTGCAGGAGGGAACCATCCAGGTTCATCACTGCAGAAGGGAACCATCCGGGTCCATCATTGCAGAAGGGAACCATCCGGGTCCATTGTTGCAGGAGGCTTGGATGGAGTTTAGTCATGGCCGTGCTTTTGTCTTTGGATCTGAGTCTGGGCTGTGCTGCTCCCTCAGTGAACAAATGACTTTCCTGTTCAAATACTTTCCCCTTCTGTAAGACAGGGACAAGAAAACTTTGTACGGGTCACTGTGTGGCCGCCCTTGTCTGTGCACTGCATGGATCATGTAGCAGCATCAATTGTATGGAGGTGTTTTGTGTGCCCAGCGCAGTGAACCAAACAGACCTACTGTCAGCCCCTGAGGAGAGTGGCCAGGTTGCTTTTCCCAAACACCTGACAGGCTCAACTGAAAGGAAGATTGTGATGTTTGCCTAACAGCTTCAGAACAGTCAGCCATCATGGTGGTAAGGGCATGCAGTTCATATCTTGACAGACAGGAAGCAGAGAAAAGAGATACAGGAAGAAGCTAGGACAAGATCAGCCCCAAGGACTTGGCCCCAGTGACCTACTTCCTCCAGCCTTGCCCCACCTCCTACTTCCTGCCACCTCTTGGTAACACCAAGTGTCCTGAAGATGCATGCATTCACAAGCACACCCAGCGTATGCTGTGCTAACCTGCGCATTTCTCAGTCCGACCAACCTGACGAAATTACCATCAGAAGAGGCAGCAGGAAGCCCTGTGTCCCGGGCCTGTGGCAGGGAAGGTTGGAGTATAACAGAGCCAGAACCCACAACTGGCCCAACCACACATGCACACACAGGCATGTGTTTTCACACGACAAATGGAAAGGAAGTGATTGAGAAATCAGAGACAAGTGAATGGGAGAGCCTTGGGAGTTTCCGAGGGCATCTGAGCTCTGGGGCAGGAGCTGTCTGTGGTAGTGGGCTGCCAGGGCTGGAGCAAGTATGTGGGGTGCAGCCTAGGTTTTATTCTCAATACACGAGGAGGTCTCTACAGGCAGACTCCGAGTAGAGTGAGATGGCCATGTTTGCAGTTGAGGCTGGCAGCTGCCGCTGCTGTCCTTGTTAGCAGTTCCAGATGTCATTTTTCCCATTAACAGCCAGCTCTAAGCCAGTCCTGGGCAGTAGATGGCACCCTCCTAGGTGACCTGGGAGTGACAAAGGTCTGCTGGGCTGCTTGTTTTCCCCCAGGAGCTCTTGGTGCTGAAGAGGGGCGCTAGGGGGTATCATAGGGTCTGCTATCACCAAGAAAGTAAAGCGCGCCTTGCCTACTCCATCTACGCCTCGGCTAGAGGGTGGTGCCCAGGTTGGAGGTTGTATTCATGTCAGAGACAGTTTGTCCCATCGTGTAGAGACACCTGAGGTCATTGTGGGGTGACTGAGGGTCAGAGATGAGTGGGAGCAGAGCTGTTGCTCAGGCTAGTACCAGTAACTAAACTTAGTCCCAATGGAACTGCTGCCTTGCTGAGAAATGAACTTTACCAATACTGTCTTGGTTTGCCTAGCATGTGGTACTTCCTATAGCCAGGAAGTCAGTGTTGCCATGAACAGAATTCGAGGCCTTTGGGGTGTTCTAGGGACAGAGACACCTCTTTCTCCCAATGACTTATGTCTGTCTTGATACCATTTAGGAAGTTACCCCCTTAGGCCCACCACAGCACCTTTAATCTCATCTTCCCAGGAAATACAGTAGTAATGTTTTCCTTCTGACCCTGTGTGGATCTGCTTAGTGAAGGAAAAGTAGATTCCCGGGGTCTCCAGTGTAGATGTGCAAGGGGCCGCACTGGTTGGGTTAAAGATTCCCCACATGATCCGTCATGATCTTAGGTCTGTGGTGTCAGGTCTGTGGGTTTTGTCTCGTTGGAGCCCTCTGGGAGGGAGGGCTCATGGGCTCATTCCAAGGAAACACTTGTGTTGTGCTTGAGTAGACCTAGTTTGGATTGAATTGGCCCCATTGTCTGACTTCTGTCCATCCTGCCAGAGGACGAACAGAGAGAGAAATCGGTCTCCCACCAAACCGTGCAGCAGCTGGCCCTGGAGAAGGAGCAAGCCCTGGCTGACCTGAACTCCGTGGAAAAGTCTCTGGCTGACCTCTTCAGGAGATATGAGAAGATGAAGGAGGTCCTGGAAGGCTTCCGCAAGGTGTGTCTGCAGAGTCTGGGTCAGGGTGGAGAAGCAACAGCAGGTTTTTTTTTTTTTTTTTTTGCTGGGGGGCGGGAGGAGTATGTGGGTGAGAATTCAGGAAGCCCATCCTGAGCCATTGCGAACAGGAGCTCTACTGAGGTGAAGGAGTCAGATTTGGCTGTTTGGGATGTTCTGGTGTGCCCCTCAGTATCTCTTCTTGTGGCCCTGCCGTACCAGAATGAAGAGGTACTGAAGAAATGTGCACAGGAGTACCTATCCCGAGTGAAGAAAGAGGAACAAAGGTACCAGGCCCTGAAGGTGCACGCGGAAGAGAAACTGGACAGGTAACTTGCCCCTCACTCGGGCCAGGAGCTCCAGCAGCACTCGGACATTAGCTTGCAAAGGGTAGCTAATCTTTATGTCTTGGGCTAAGATCTCACTCAGCCACCACCCACTGAGATAAGTGAAGGATTATGTTGTGATGTTGGGGGCACCCTTACACACATCACGATAGGGGAGGGGTTCTTAGAGTTCTTATGTTTGGGCTCTTGTTAGTGTGGCTGGATTCACGGGAGGAGGGAGGGAGGTATCCACGAGGCCACCTACCATGCTCCTTGTTCCAACAGGGCCAATGCAGAGATTGCCCAGGTTCGAGGCAAGGCGCAGCAGGAACAAGCAGCCTACCAGGCTAGCCTGCGGAAGGAGCAGCTTCGAGTGGATGCTCTAGAAAGAACACTGGAGCAGAAGGTGAGAGGGTGAGGGTCGGGAACCCAGAGTTGGGAGGCCACTCTCCGGCTCTCACTAGTCCATCTGGTAATGCAGGCCGAGAGACTGGGAGCTGGCTCCAAAGCAAAGCCAAAGGGTGACCATACCCATGTTAGGTCCGGTTTTTTTCCTTTCTGCCTGTCCTAGAATGGCAGCCCGTATGGTTTTTTTTTTGTTGTTGTTGTTGTTTTGTTTTGTTTTGTTTTGTTTTGTTTCCATTTCTCATTCCTCCACATCATTTGTCAAGTATTTGTCAAACACTATTGGCATGATGGACATTGCCCTAGAACCTTTTCAACTATCATTCTTACTAGGGAATAGGTGAGGAACCCACTAGTCTCCTGACGGAGGGTGGGCAGTGGCAGGGTTAGGCACATTCAGATGTCCTCCAGGTGTGTGATCAGTGGCTGAACCTCCTCAGGCTGCTCAGCCTGTGCCTAGCTTTCCTGATCTCCAGTGTGGTATTTAGTCTACTGTATGCACTGTTTCCCCGGATGTACCAGTGAAGACCTCTGCCATCCCAGAAACGCTCCACTTCCATGTGGTCCAAAGCGGGCAGGGTGTCTAGGCTGAGTTTCAGTGACCTTTGCTCTGGTAGGTACTTGCTGTCTCCTGCTAGGTGCTATCAGAGAAAGCCTGGCAATGAAGCAGGTCGGCTGCTCACACACTCCACCAATTGTATGGCCCTAGCCTTGCTCTCCATCTTGCTTCCTTGGTCCTCTTTAGCCCTGAAGATACTTCTGATGAGATAATTTCCCTGATATCAAGTGTGATACTAACCCCACCCCACTTTTTTAAAAAAAGGAAAAAAAACTTATAAAATCATATTTAGCCCTGGCTCTGAGGATGCAAAAGAGTGACTGCTGGTCAATCAACCACAAGAAGTTAGAAAGAAAAGGCTAGACCAGTGTCATATGCCAGCTCCTGCAGCTGCCTGTGATTTCTGGGCTCTGCTGACTGTTCAGAGCAGTCACCGTCATAGAGACAGGACTCGGCTGCAAACCCAAGCATGTGTTCACTCATTGATCACCGAGCATCATTATGTGGTTACCGTTGAGTCTATGTATATTTTTATAGAAATGGAATGTTCCATTAAAATAAAGACCGCATTCCCCAGTCAGTCTGTGTGTCTGGGAAGTTGTCCGTGTATAGAATCCTCGGGATGCATTTAAATCACCACACTCTGTTAGTTCCTGAAGCAGGAACCAGGATGGATGTTTCCAAGGCGGTTGGCCTGATCAGAACTACAAACGAAGGTGATGCTGTGTTTTCTGGTAGATTGAAATACACAGATGCAAACACGTTGGGCCACGTGGTTTTCAATAATAGCAAAGGTAAAATGAATCTGCAAACATAATTTCATTTTGAACTAAGCTTCCGGAGGAAGGAATT
This sequence comes from Peromyscus melanophrys, assembly GCA_902168415.1. NCBI lineage: Eukaryota > Metazoa > Chordata > Mammalia > Rodentia > Cricetidae > Peromyscus > Peromyscus melanophrys. Next base: position 6,483 of record CABHPR010117561.1, read on the forward strand.
AATCACTATGTTCGCCCCTGGAGGACAGTAGATCCATATAACAAACAAGGCTTGTCTTACAGAGACTCAGAAACGCATTCACCAGGGCAAGTCAGTGTGAAGATGCTGGGCTCCACAATGGGGCAGTTTACCCATTGGTGGCTGATGGTGCTGGGTTTCAACTCATCCTCTAGCTGTGGATCTCTAGTGCTTCCGCTGTGAGCCTCTGCACATTAAGTTTTTAATAGACGTGAGAACGAAGCTGTGTGGTTGCAAGCACAACTTGAATTTGTGTTCCAGGCTGGCCACATCCATTCCTGTTGGACTGGCTGGGTAATCTTATGCACAGCACTTAACCTCTCTGAGCCTCAGGTTCCTCACTGAAAAATGGCGTAACACTGGCTTCCTTTAAAGGGCCAGTGTGAGAACTGAGCTTAGTGATTGGCATATGGTATTCACAGGATGAAGACAGGCATTCATGTCCATCAGAGTGAAGTGGTGGTCAGGGCTTTCAGCACCTGTGTGGACTGAGGTCTAAGATTTACTTTTGGGCAGGAGGTGGGCCATGGCCAGGCTGCTGGGAGATGGTGCTTTCCCCCATGACAGCTCAGGTTTCTCTCCTGTGTGGGCACTGTGGTGTGGAGTGCTGGAGTACTAACCCAGGGACGGCCATGGACTGAGCTGGGACATGTTGCAGGAGGTTCTAGGAAAGGGGCTGGTGGAGGCCAGCCTTCTTCAGCATCTCAAAGGAAAACTAGCTGAAAATGTACATGAGATGCAGGTCTTCCATCCTCTTGGAGGGCTGCTGGGCACTTATGCGTGAACAAAGGCAGCCTTGGGCTGCTGGCTGGATTCCAGCTGGATCCCTTTCCTACAGGGCAGGAACTGCTGCCCGTTTATCTGTACCCACGTATGTAGCTGCCTTTGATTGGGCTTCAAAGATGGGCAAATGTCGGCTTCTGCATGAGACTTTTGCCTCCAGGACGCCTGTATTCACCATGCTGAGGGAGCCCACAGAGGTTTCCTAGTGAGATCTGAGCTTGCTTTACACAGCAGGGCTGCGTTAGGGGATGGCTTGACCACATGCATGGTTACCAGGTGCCTGGGATGGTCTGCACTTGGCTGCACTGGTGGGGGAGTTCTTTTGTTCCACCCCTTGGCATTTCTATAAATAGTCCTTTAGAAGAGACAGAGGGGCTGGTGGGTTTTGACCCAGGCCCTCCCAAGGCTATCCTATATTTCTGTCTCTCTCCTCTATATTTCTCCCTCCTTAAGAATACCCTGGGAGAAAAAGTGGGGCCTGGTCCCCCACACCACGCCACATACTGAGCATGTTCTAAACAACACTAGCATTTCCCTAAACTCCCGGACCTTTGTCAGGAAGGCCATGAACTAGCTTAGGCCAGCTCTTCTTCACCCCAGACCTCAGACTTCGCGGACAAGAACTGTGCTAGGTAACCCTCGGCTGTGGTCTGCTCACTGTGCCTTTACATTTACACGACCCCACGTTTCTGACCTCATGTCATTCTTACTACATTTTAAAGATGAGGAAACCAAGGTTCAGAGGGCTGCACGACTTGCCCAAGCTCACCCAGCCATAGGATGTAAACTTGGCTTGCTTCCAGTTATTTCCTCCAATTACTTTAGGGAACCTTAGGGAAGACCAGAAGACTGGGTAGATTCCGATTGACTAGTAATAGCAGTAATAGCTGTTGTTGAGACAGGGTCTCACTGTGGCCTTGGTGGCCCGGTACTCACTATGTAGATCAAGCTGACCTCAGACTCAGAGATCCTCTTGCCTCTGCTCGGCAAGGGCTAGGATTAAAGGCTCGTGCCACCACACCTGACTTTCTTTGTTTTCTTTTTGGTGTGTGTATGCCCATTTTTGTTGCTTGTGCATATATTATTTCAGAACACCTCTCTTGTCTCCCATTTTCAGAATAAAGAGATAGAAGAACTCACCAAGATTTGTGACGAACTGATTGCCAAAATGGGGAAAAGCTAACTTTGAACCAAGCGCTTGGACTTGGCCGTTGCGTGCAATACGACCGTCGGCACACTGTTGTCCTTCCGAGCCCGTGGACCGGTTGCTTCTCACTTTATATGCACTACTGTGTTCCCTTTCTAAATGAGGTTGGTTTGACCGTATGCAGTGCCGAGAACTACCAGGATTCCTTGCTATCCGTTTGCATTTTCTAGTATAATTCATAGCAAGTTGACCTCAGAGTTCCTGTATCAGGGAGACTGCCAGATTCTCTAATAAAAAGACAAATTGCTGACTTTGGCCTTGCCCTTTGGCGAGCAGCATCTGATGTGACATGAACATATGCAGCCTGCATAGGGACTCTTGCCTTAAAGAGTGTACAATTGATCCACATTTGCTGGTTTGTTTGTTTTTGTTTTTTAATGCATGTTTCAAATAAAATTCTCTATTGTAAATAAATTTTTTTCTTTGAGTCTTGGCAGCGAGCGTGACTGTGAATTATTTTCTGGGAATGGCTGAGTCCTTTCTTGATCAGATTTCTTTAGAGTTTCTTAAAATGTGAAATCCCATGCACAAATATTAAGAACAAAAGGAGAACCTGAGCCGGACCACAAGCCACTGGTCACACCTTCAAGTGCTCACTTCCTTGCTCGAAAGGGCCCCAAGCATTCCTTTCCACCTTTGCCCTACCTAAGTCACCAACATCCCCAATGAAATCCCTGCCTCGGACCAAAACGCTCCTCTCAACTGGCTGGTGAACCGGTGACAGAATTCCCGGTACACTTTCTTGCCTTCATTAAGTCATATCAGACTTGGTTTCTGCCTCTTTCTGGGCCCCTTGTCTTTGTCCATCGATTCAGATAGGATTTCCTTCGTTATCGTGTCCGGGTTTGTAAGAGGAAGCAAATGAGAAATATTGACTCGGCTTAAATAATTAAGTGGATCTATTGGATTAGCTTAGATTTCATTTCTACAAAGCCTCGGCCATTAGGCAAAAATCTATTTCCTTTTATTATTGTGCAAAGGAAGTAGCAAGTTGTCAGGCTTTCTTTCCCACCCCTTGGTGCCTGACCAACCCTGATACGCGGCCTACTCCTCTGTAAGTGGTGGGGAAGGGCCAGAGATATCTGGTGGGAGGCACGTAATTAGCCACTAAGCAACCTGACTGCTGCCAGCTTCCTTGATGCCACAACCTGTGACCTGTGACCTGTGACCTGCGAGGAAACCTCGGATGACAAAGGATGAGCTAAGGAGGTGAGGAGCTGGAAGGTAGTTGGATTTCTGGGCCGCTGTCACAAATGCCCACAAACATAGCAGCCGGGAACTGCAGAAGTTCAAAGTCAGAATGAGGTTGGGGCAGGCAAGGACAATCCATTCCGTCCCTCTCCCAGCTTCCTGTATCCCACCCAGCAGCACTCCAACCTCTCAGTTCACACCACCTTCTCAACCTTTTGTGTTTCTATGTCTCCAACAGCCCCTCGTAGTAAATGCTCTCACTACTGGCTGAGCTGTTCCCTCCAGACCTCTTTTTATTTTCTTATTTTGAGACAAGGGATGCTCAAGCTGGCATTGGACTCATTCTGTAGACCAGACAGCCCTTGAATTTACAATCCTCCTGCCTCAGCCTCAGCTGGGTTTACAGGTATGTGCCACCATATCCAGTCCTTTATAAGAATACCATTATTGGACTTAGAGCCTATAGAAAACTCAGGGTGATCTCATCTTGAGATCCACAATTCCATCTGCAAAGGCCATTTCCAGGTACAGCCGTATTCACAGGAGGCAGGGATTAGGGAATATGCATGTATTTAATTTTCTTCGTTACATTACATATTGGTGTGTAAGTGAGGTCAGAGGACAGCTTTGGGGACTCGCTATGGAACACATGTGGAGAACTAGGAGAACAGTTCTCACCTTCCACCATGGGGGTCCTGGGGAGCAGATGCAGGTAGGTCATCTGGCTTGGCGGTAAGAGCCTTTACCCACTGGGTCATGTGGACCGGCAGAATGTGTGGTGTAGCTGAGTGTGAAAAGGAGACCCAGGCTCCTGTGTTTCAGCTTAATGGCCCCCCTTTCTACCCTCAGGCACAGTAACTGAGTCATGCATTGTAGAGGTACCCTGCTCCTATCAGGGCAGATTTTAGGCTGCTTTGTCTGGGAGAGAAGATGGGGTGGAAGTCTCAGATGAATCTCCATCAGCCCAGTGGTGATGGACTACATCTTTGGGTCCGTTTCTTCTGTATGTGGGCTCTAATGGCAAAGCTCTGGCCCCACTGAACGGGGACAGGGAACTGCCTCCGTCGCCCTGCCCAGTACCCACTGCCTGGTCCTGCCAGTGAGGACCCAGAGTCCTCAGTCTCGCTGGCCATATCCATCCCTTCCCTTCCGGGATCCTCACCTCTACTGCTTCCTCTCTTATTTGCACCATTTAAGAAACACATTTTCATTTCTTAAAGGATGACCAATACAGGTGAGGAAAGCATCCTAATCCCCAAACCAAGAAGCTACAGGTGTTGTGGTCTTTGTCTTTCTTGGCATATGAAATACTTACCTAATTTTGTCACTGTGCTGCTTTCAAGACATTTATCTGTTTGCTTATCCACCCAGCCTCAGGGTTCCATTCGGCTGACTTTTTTCCCCATGTAATACTGTAATGTGACTGATGGTTATTATAAACGGCGCTGGTGGTGGTGCTGGTTACCGCATGGAAAGGTCACGGTCATGACAGAACCCAATGCTAGTTTTAGAGCTTTATTAGGAGGGAAAGGTGTGGAGGGGGAGAAAGAGGGGAGCCAGGCCTAGGGGAAGGAGCAGAGCAGGGAGCAGAGAGGGAACAGAGAGAGAACACAGAGAGAGGGTGGGGGTCCACATCCAGCTTTTTAAGGCACGTATGTAGCCGCCAACGCCCCCGATGACGTAAGACGCAAGACCCCAAGATGTGCATGTGCCCGAGTGAGGGCAGGATCCTAACAGTGACTAGCATATAAACTCTTTCTTTTCTTAGTAAAATAATTAAAATATATACATAAAATGCCAAGCTGTCTAGAACAGTGGTTCTCAACCTTCCTAATGCTGTGACCCTTTAATGTCATCTAACCCTCAAAGGGGTTGTGACCCACAGGTTGAGAACCACTGGTTTAGAATGTCATCAAAACAGTTACCACTTTTATTTTGGATGATTACAAGGTGTTGTTCAAGTCCCAGAATGATTATTCCATAGACGCTTCTTCAGAAATGACTGATGGCAACGCTGCTGTGCATGGACAGGAGCCTGCTGGAAACATCATGAGGTTTGTGTGCTGATATTTTGTTTGTGATCTAACAAATAAAGCTTGCCTGAAGATCAGAGTGCAGAGCTAAGCCACTCGTTAGCCATAGAGGCCAGGCAGTGGTGGTACACACCTTTAATCCCAGCACTTGGGAGGCAGAGGCAGACAGATTTCTGTGAGTTCAAGGCCACCTTGGAGATCAATTAGGATTCACACAACAGGTTTATGTCCCTACACTGGACAGCGAAGTTAGCAGCTGTTGACTGGACTATCAAGACCGAGTATGGAAAGACGTATTCATTGGTGTGTTTTGAATGAGAAATGTCCCCCATAGGCTCAGGCATTTGAATACTTGGTCCCCAGTTGGTGGTGGTGCTCGGAGAGGTTATGGGAAGATGCAGCCCTCCTGAAGGAAGTTCATCCCTGGGGGTGAGCTGTGAGTAAACCTTACCCCGCTTCAGTTTCACTCTGTGCTTTGTGCTTGTGGTTAAAGATGTGACCTCTCAGCTCCCTGCTCTGCCGCCTGGCCTGCTGCTTGCGGCCATGTCTCCCACCATGATGAATTCTTTTCCCTGTGGATGAGTAAGCTAGAATAAACTCTCTTAAGTTGTCTTTGGTCATGGGGTTTTACCACAGCAACAGAAAAGCTACTAATACGTGTGTTCCTGACAGCCTTACATTTTTTTTTTCTCCAAAAGGGATACATTATATACAAGGAGAGTCCGTATTTTACAGATAATAAAAACATGTCACCAAAATCAACTTCCTCTTCTGCCTGTTTATCTTCCTTGTTCTGTCCTTGTCTCAGCTGGGCAAGTCTCAGCCACACCAGGTTTCTCTGTAGCTTGTGGGCAGCATATCTGTCTTGTGTTTTCCTTTAACTCAACATCCTCCTTTTCCTAGGGTAGCTTATCACCGAGGTAGGGTTGGTCCAGATCTCTCCCATGACCCTTGGAATATCATCAACTTACAGACCGTGATCTCCTTTGCTTTGGAATGATACCTGGTACAGGAAAAAAAAGGGTTAATTCTTGAACTTGCCTTTTGTTTTCCCTGTAGATGGGATCTATGTGTTCATTTTCCCAGAAGGGCTTTATTTGCTTTGCCACACATCTTATTACTGATACAGGGTCTGGCTAGCTTCCCACTTGCCATGTAGATTAACATGACCTTGAACTCCTTGACCTTAACCTCCTAAGTGTTGGAATCATAGGTGTGTGCCATCATGCCTGTGCCTAGCTTCTTAAGTGTATTTTATTTCCTTTTCTTTTTAGTAGACCTGCTCTACTTTTGAACCCTGCTTTGAAATTCTGGAAGCTGATGGGGGACAGTCCAGAAAATCTTTCACAGAAAGTCTGTGGTAGTGTGGTGGTTTGAATGAAAATGGTCCCTGTAGGCCCATAGGGAGTGGCGTTATCAGGAGGCATGGCTTTGTTGGAGTAGGTGTAGTCTTGTTGGAGGAAGTGTGTCACTGAGGGTGGGCTTAGAGGTCTCAAAAGCTCACACCAGGCCCAGTGTGGCACTCTCTTCCTGCTGCCTGCTGATCTGGATGTAGAGCTCTCAGCTACCTCTCCAGGACCATGTCTGCCTGCATGCCATCATATTTCCTGCCATGATGACAATGGACTAAACCTCTGAACTATAAACCAGCCCCGGTTAAATGTTTTCCTTTATGAGAGTTACTGTGGTGATGGTGTCTCTTCACAGTAATAGAAACCCTTAGACAGAAGTTGGTACCCAGGGACTTGCTATGATAGGCCTTGCTGTGATGATAGGCCTGACCAGGATTTTATTTGGAGGAATGTCGACTTTGGGACTTTGGATTACAAAAGCAGTTGAACACTTTAAGTGGGGCTTAATGAAGCATGGAAGACAATGGTGCCGAGGGTGATTTGAACTGTGAGGGTTCAGTTCAAGAGGTTTCAAAGGAGAAGAATTTTAGTATGTGGCCTAGAAACTGTTCTTGTGATATTTTGGCAAAGAATGTGATGGCTTTCTGCCCTTGTCCAAAAAAATCTGCGTAAGGCTAAACTGAAGAGTTATGGATTAAAAGCTTTGGCAGAGGAAATTTCCCAACAGCCTAGTATTGACTGTATTGCTTAATTATTATTGGTTATGTGTGGAGACCCAAATTACTTGGGGTCCGAGAATCTGAGCTTGCTTTACCCAGCAGGGCTGCATAAGGGGATGATTTGATCACAGGAGTGATTACCAGGTGTTTGAAAGAGTCTACAACTTGGCTGTGTGGTGTGCTTTGATCTAGCAAAGGGGAGGTCTTTTGTCCTGCCCCTTGACATTCTTATAAAAAGCCCGTTTGAATAAACAGAAAAGGCCACTGAGTATTGATCAAGGTCCTCCTGAAGCTATCCTGTGTTTCTGTCTTTCTCTTCTTCACTTTCTTTCTATCTAATATTTTCTTATCCCTCTCTCCTTCTCATAGGAACCCTTGAAAAAGTGGGAGCTGACCTCCCACAGTTACGCGTGTGCAGATTTATAATGAAAAGAAGAAAGCTGAGCAAGGAAAAATATAAAATGTACAGTTTGAGGAGAACAGGGGCACAAGGAAATATAGACAGGTTAAAGAAAAGCCTGATGTTAAGTGAATAAAGGGAGTGGTGACCTCAGAGCAGGACCCCATCCAGCTAAGCTTCCAACTTGTGAAAAGGAATTAAGGAATTAAGGAAAAGCTTAGGGCTAGTAGCAGTGGTGCATGTCAGATTTCAAAGTTCAAGGCTAGCCTAGTCTACAGAGCAAGTTCCAGCACAGACAAGCTTAGGCAGTGAAAGAAACCATTGAAAACAGAAAGCAGGTGAAAATGTATTTGAACAAGGGGGCCATGTCCCAGCCCCAGCAAGCAGCAAAACTTGCCAGCTTTGGCTACATGGTTCTGGCTTTAGAGTCAAGGATAGAAGAAATAGGTGTGGAATCTCCCTCTGCAACTAAGGAAAGCTGCTGAAGCCAAGCATGTGTTGAGGTGTCTCTGAATGGAGGTCTAGAGAGGCCACTGTGTGAAGCTGTGAAGATGAAGCCTGGATAGCCTTGGAGACCCCAAGATATTGGAGATGCCAGAGCCATGGGATACCTGCTGAAGAAAGCTGCTAACAGGGAGTGGAACCAGACCAAGAGAAAGAAGTGTGTTTCAGTCAACAAAGCTGAAAGGAGTCAGAGATCTGAAAAGCGTTTTGACATCAGACACAGAGATGCAGAGTTTGGAGTCTGCCCAGCTGGTTTTCATTCTTGCTTTGGTCCAGTATTTCCTCACTTCGATCTCTTCCCTACATTTTGGAATGGTAATGTATATCCCGAGCCATTGTATGTTAGAAGTTTGTGATTCATTTTGATTTTATAGAGGATTACAGTTAAGAAATTGCGTGAATATCAGAAGAGACTTTGGACTTTTAAACATTGTTGAGACTGCAATAGACTATGGGGACTTGTGAAGTTATACTAAATGCATTTTTGCATTATGATATTGTTACAAGCCTATGGGGGGGAGGAAGTAGAATGTGGTGGTTTGAATGTAAATGCCCCCCCCGCCACGTAGGCCCATAGTGAGTGGCACTATTAGGAGGTGTGGCCTTGTTGAAGTAGGTGTGGTCTTGTCAGAGGAAGTGTGTCACTGAGGGTGGGCTTTGAGGTTTCAGATGCTCAAGCCAGGTCCAGTGTGGCACTCTCTTTTTGCTGCCTGCTATTCTGGATGTAGAACTCTCAGCTACCTCTCCAGGACCATGTCTGCCTGCATGCCATCATATTTCCTGCCAGGATGACTGTAGATGTAACCAACCATCTTATTAAATAAGAAACACAGAGCAAATACAGAGATGAAAGCCAAGAGGTCAGAGCAATAGCTAAGAGCTAAAAACCTTACCCTTCACTTTCATTGTGGTCCTACCTCTCTGAAAGAGACCTACTTCCTGTGTCTGTCTTTCTTATAGAGTTTCTGTTCTGCTTTCTCATTGGTTGTAAACCCAACCACATGACCTCCTAGTCACTGCCTGTCTGTACAGACCTCCAGGTCTTCTATGGTTGGTATTGAGATTAAAGGCGTGTGTCTCCAATGCTGGCTGTATCCTTGAACACACAGAGATCTACCTAGCTCTGCCTACCAAGTGCTGGGATTAAAGGCGTGCACCACTACCGCCCAGCTTTCGCTATGGCTTGCTAATAGCTCTGACCCCCGGGGCAACTTTATTTATTAACATACAAATAAAATCACATTTCAGTACAAATAAAATATCACTATAGATGACAATGGACTAAACCTCTGAACAATAAGCCAGCTCCAGTTAAATGTTTTCCTTTATAAGCATTGCTGTGGCCATGGTGTCTCTTCACAGTAATAGAAACACTAAGGCAGGTGACTTCAATATCAAACACCTGCCACAGTGTCATGTGATAAATGGTTGATCCCCAGCTGGTGGTTCTGGAAATGTGTTTAGGAGGTGGGGCCTAACTGCAGGTCACTGGGAGTGTCCCTTTGAAGGTTACACCTGGTCCCAGGTCCCCACTCACTTTGTTTCCTGTCTACCATGAGCTTAAGCAGCCTTTCCACATGCTTCCCCCATGGTAATGTCCCTTCCTCATCACAGGCCCAGGAGAACGGAGCTGCATGTGATGGATTGAATCTCTGCAAACATGAGCCAAAATGAGTCCTTTCTCCTTTGCCAGACGTTTTGATCTGACAGCAATGAGAATTCACTCAAGAATGCCTGTTTTCTAAGAATCTCATTCTGTCTAAGGATCTCTCGCCCATGTTCAGAGTTTCTTTACCTTGGAGACTCTGTGCCCATCCACTCACTGGCTCGAGCACTCCCTGTGGAGCTCAGTGAACTACAATCTGTGGTAAATTATATATCAGTAAATATAGCAATTTGTTTCCTTGGGTGGCCACATAGCATTCCAGAGTACCAAGCAAACGATCATCCTGGGAATGGTGGGCACTTACACTGTGTTCAGTTTTGCTATTGTTCTGAACTACCTCAGAGTCCTTATGTACCTATGAGTACATACTCCTTTAAGCTGAATAATTTTTGGTGATTGTTTTTGAGGCAGAGTCTTACTGTGTGTCCCTGGCTGGCCTGGAATTCACTATGTAGACCAAGCTGGCCTCAAACTCACAGATCTGCCCACCTCTGCCTCCTGAGTGATGGGATCCACATCCAGCTCTTAATTATTATTATTTTTTTCTTTTATTTTTTATTGCATGATTGTTTTGCCTCCATGCATGTAAATGCACCATGTGCATGCCTGGTATCCATGGAAAGGCCAGAAGAAGACATCAGATGCCCTGTAACTAGAGTTACAGATGGTTGTGAACCACTATGTGGGTACTGGGAACCAAACGTCAGTTCTTGCAATACCAGCAAGTGCTCTTAATTGCTGAGCCATCTCTCTAGCCGCTAAGTTGAATTCTGTGGAGTGGCTTACCTGGGCTGAAGATGCCACTGTGCTCCAGACCCCAGCTCCTTCAATTGGGTCATGATCTCATGTGGTTTGTATAACTGAATGTTGGGAGTGAGAAAAATTTGACAATAGTAAAAGATTTCTGAATCTGCAATGCTCAAAAAAATTAATTAAAACTCAAATGCATGATGTGTCCAAGGCATTTCTGGCTGTCTTGTTGCATTTTACAACTTCACTGCAGCCTGGGTTCTGAACATACAACACGAGCCGCTTGTACTGTGGAGGCCGTCACACCACACAATGCCAGCAGCTCTGCCTGAAACACCCTGGCTTCCATCTGAGGCTGCTGTATATGATAAGTGGCAGTGTCTTCACTGCAAATGCGAAGTTTTCTGCTCTGATGGTTTCATTATGGAAAACGATGGCTTTTAATGTTTCCTTATCGTCGCTTCTCAGAATCCAAGCATCCAATTAGTATTTGGGAGGGTGTGTTATTGGGATGCTTGATTTTAAATGAAAACTGAGTTGTTAATTTAGGCTTCTTAAAATTCCACTAAATAGATTTTGGCATGGGATTAGGACAGAATTTCCAGCAATTTCTTCCATGGCCATTGTGCCTTTTATCATTTTGTACCGTGTATTCATGTGAAGGTATGTTCTCAGCACTGATGATTATAAAATCTAAATATTGACCAACTCTGAAAAACACTGGGGATACTCTTTATCCTGCAGTATCAAGTATTCAACTAAGATCTCATTTTTTATGTGAAAATAAATAGGCATACCTTCTCATTGGTGTGCAAATTTGCTTTCATCTTTAATACATGGTAGACTATGTCTACCAAACGATTGTTTCAAAATAGACTTCTTCATGATTTATTACTGGCAAGTGTCTGATTTGCATGCTGTTTATATGCCCATATGCACAGGGCTGGGTAGTGAGAAGCCCCCGTTCCAGCCAACCACTAGGAACATCGAGTATGGTTGGTGGGATTGATTGTGGTTGCAGTGAAGCAGGAATTCCAACAGGGGGAGCTGCAAGGCATCTTAGAAGAGATTCACAAGGGATAGGGAGAGGGAGGCAGAGCTACCACTAAAAGCCAGGACTAACAGACACTTGATCCTCGCCGTGGTTCAAATCAGGTTTAAGTTTGTCTATGTTAGACATGCTTACAGAGTGGTCTCAGTTCTTCTTGACCCTCACAATCCAGGTGGCCTGTCTAATGCTAATGTCCTGTGACAGTGTTTATGGCCAAGGCCCACTTGTGAGGTCCAGGTCAGCTCCGGGGCTGTCCTGTTGCCTGTCAAGCCAAGAAGCCAGGTTGAGATGTCTTTCTTTCTTTCTTTCTTTCTTTCTTTCTTTTTCTTTCTTCTTTTTTGAGACAGTCTTATATAGCTCAGGTTAGCCTCAAATTCATTATGTAGCCAGAGATGACCTTGAACTTCTGATCTTTCAGCATCTACCTTCCAAAGGCTGGGTTATCTGTGCCACAGTGCCCTGTTCTATGTAGTACTAGAGACTGAACTCAGGACTACACTTTTTAAAGTTTAGGAAGCTCATTGCTTAGAATCCTTCCCGAGTTGGTACCTGTGCTGGATAGTTGCATGTCAACTTGACACAAGCTAGAGTCATCTGTGAGGCGGGAACCTCAATTAAGAAAATGTCTCCATAAGATCCAGCTGCAGGCAAGCCTGTAGGACATTTTCTCAATTAGTGGTTGATGTGAGAAGACCCAGCCCATGGTGGGTGGAGCCATCCCTGGGCTGGTGGTCCTGGGTTCTATAAGAAAGCAGGTTGAGCAAGCTATGAGGAGCAAGCCAGTAATCAGCACTCCTCCATGGTCTCTGCATCAGCTCCTGCCTCTGGGTTCCTGTCCTGTTTGAGTTCCTGTCCTGACTTCCATGAGAGACTATGAGGTGGGAGAGTAAGGCTTTCCTCCTCACTTTGCTTCGCTCATAGTGTTTCATCAGAGCGATAGAAACCCTAACTAGGAAAGAACCCACACAGAACTCCCTGGTCTTCAGTGTATGTATACACCCTAGGGGGCATATGGACGCCTCTGTGCCGTTCAGCTGCCTTGGCCTGGCTTCGGGCCTATTTTGCACATGGTCACCTCTCTTCACTGGTGTCGCTTGCTGGGACAGTGAGCTGTCAGCGAGGGGCTGCAGGGAACAGCTGTGCTGGCTCCGCCACCGTCTGCCTGACTGAGGGACAGAGGGAGCAGTGTGTTTCCAGTCACCTGCCTTCTCCTTTGAAATGCTGAAGGACCGCGTCAGGACTGCACAGAGGCCTGAGACGGAAGTAGACCTCCACAGGGGAAGATGGGGCAAAGATGGCCGTCACCTTCTTCCTTCTCCAGTCCCTACAGGGAACTTATGATCCTCCTGCCTCAGCATGTCTTCATATGTAACAGGCTGTTCCATGAGCCCAGCTATCTGTGCTGTCTGGAGGTATATGGGGCTTCTGTCAGAGTCTTTTCCTCCTTATTTGTTTATGATAGTTTGGCCTCAAACTCCCGTATAATCAAAGATGACCTTGAACTCCTGCCTCTACATCCCAGTGCTGGGAGTACAGGCCTGCACCCGGCATACCTGCTCTAAAAGGATTGTTTTTAATTTCTTGTGAGACAGTGCATCTATCTTCATGGTCTGGTTGGAGGTTCATTTACTGTTTTGACCAGGCTATGCTTCCCTCTCCACGTTTAGTTTTTGGGGTGGGTCATTGCCATCCCCAGCAAGTGGATGCCACCAAGTAGAATTTCCTGTAACTGTGTCCACCTGGCTCCTGTAAGCCGCTCAGGCCCAATTAAACACACAGAGACTTATGTTACTTATAAACTGTATGGCCGTGGCAGGCTTCTTGCTATCTGTTCTTATATCTTAAATTAACCCATTTCTATAAATCTATAAGTTGCCACGTGGCTCGTGGCTTACCGGTATCTTAACATCTGCTTCTCATCATGGCTGCTGGCAGCGTCTCTCTGCCTTAGCCTTTTACTTTCCAGAATTCTCCTCTCTCTTTGTCCCGTCTATACTTCCTGCCTGGCTACTGGCCAATCAGCATTTTATTTATCCATCAATCATAGCAACATATATTCACAGCTTACAGGACATCCCACAGCAATTTCCAGGGAGGGGAGCTGGAGCTCTTCCTACTTTGGTGCGTTTGTTTTTGACTTTGGCTTACAGCTCAGAGATCCATGGAGTGTGTGTGCTGAGGATGCTAGGGGTGAGCTGAAGGCTCTGAGACGTCGAATTTAATTGCTACAGGGAGTGGTCAACACAGCCAAGGCCAAAGGTTGGGCTCAGGGTGGTGGAGATTGTGGCACGGGACACTTCCCCATTGTGGCCACTCGGAGGTGTTCAGGGATTTTTCTCTTAGCCAGGAGTGGTACTCAGAGGAGAGGTGGGATGTCAGGAGGGTTCAGGTTCTTGTATTTCAAATATCTTAATTAAGATCATTTAAAAAGCCATTCTGGAGAAAAATGTACGTGGGGGAAAGTTTGGGGTAAAGGGGAAGAAGTGATATAAAGAGGGCAGATCTGTCCTGCAATGCTTTTGCTGAGGGACCTCCTTATACACACACAATTCTATCACAGCATGGTCTTGGCATTGGGCTAGGAGGGACGCAGAAGACAGACTCAAGATCAGAGAGCAGACTGTGTGTACTATGATGGGGGTTTTAAGGCTCCAGAAGAGTGTGTGTAGACAGTGTGTGTAGACACTAATGTCCGTCAGAGTGCCTGGTTACACTATTCATCACTTTCCCCCACATCAAGAAACACAGTGTCACCATTCTCAATAATACACAGGCATGGGGGGGGGAATGTATACATGCATGCACAAATATTGATATAGTATTAATGAAGGTTAATTTTGGCCACTCAGAATCCTCCATATAACCAATTGTTCAGCAAAGGGGATACAGGCAGAATCCAGAGGGTGGGAGTTGAGCAGGCAGGCCAATCCGGAGATGCCTCCAGTGCACTCCGTGTTATATATTTTCTAGAACATAATTATAGGTAGAAGAGCATGCCTTCCTGCTCTCCTTTATAATTTACCTGGTTCCTCAGGAGAGGCTGCGAATGAAGCTCACGAGAGAGTCAGTCTTTGGCCTCACATGCTGCCTAACTGACTTCAGTTTCCTGTCCTATGACTAGGGTTCCCTGTGGTTTCTGGGGTGGTGGGCTAGGATCTAAACCAAAGTTCCCAGGGGACATGGGACATGACTGAGGGGACTTTTACCTTCTACCCTGGCACCTAATATGAAAGTCTTGGTCTCATCCTTGACTTAAAGGCAATTCTTAGGGAAAGCAGAAGAAAAAAAAAATCATCCCTTAACAAAGTAACTCCTTGGGGTAGTTTCAATAATGTAAACTGTGATTTTTATTGAAATATTGTTTTGTCAAAACATTACTGGATACAGAAAACTAGAAACTGAGTACCCCAAATTCCAGAGCTGGGTAGGACCTCAAGTTTTTCCAGTGGAAGGGATTAAAGATCGGAGGATGGATCCTTCAGGTGACTCAGGTGCTGTAAGGACACTGATATGGTCCCCTGAACAAAGTATAGCACCGTTGCCTCCAGAGGGGGACTGGAGGATGCTCATGGCACCCAGTGGTCTGGGTGAGGAGCTGTCACTCACAGTCTGTTCAATGACAGCCTTGTCTCTCCTCAGCAGACAACCTGAAGCCTCCAGCTGAGCTAACACCAGAACCCGGAACAGGAAGTCCTTGGAATCTGATTGCTGTTACCATGGTACCCACAACTACCCCCAGGAAACCAAAGGCAGACTCCCCCAGCATAGCATCTCGGTCCATAGGAAAAAGGGGTGAACCCCAGGTGTCATGAGAGCTTTCAAGATTCAGGCTCAGAAGGTGCCCAGCCTCCAGCTCTGCCGTAATACAGAGTCCAGTGCAAGGACCCTTCTTCCACCCCACACGCAACCTCTGTGACCATCCTCCCCTCCATCCCCCGTGGGGAACAGGACTTCAGAACTGTAAGTGGATCTGGTACCTCACACACAGCAGAGACCGAGGGCTCACCTAGTGATGGGAGCTGCTTGCATGCAGCTCCACCAGAGCAGGAAGGCATGTCAGAGGTTTCTGGCTAGGAGCTGAAGGAGGGTCACAGACCGCTTCCTCACCGGATGACAGAGGAAGCAACAATTAAAGCCCACCAAGAGCACAGCTCCCAGTGAGACATAAAAAATCACAGTACATTTTAATGCCGTTGGAATGCCCTGGGGTTCAAGGCCAGCTGGTAAGACACTTGAGAAAAGGAAGCAGAAGTTGGACAGCAGCCTCTAAACTGAAAGAGTCTTCTGTACGGAGGGTCCTGGCAGGAGCAGTTCTTCTTGTGCTGACTAGCTCTGCATGAAGTCCACATGAAGCCCCCTCCTCTCTCCTTAGATGCCTCTGGGCCACACTGAAGACTCAGAGCTCTTATCTAGGACAGTGGAAAGTAGGCAAGGGTTTTAAGCTAGGGAGGCGGAAGCCATTCTGACTTCTGTGTGAAAAACGGGTCAGAGAAGCAGCTATGTATTTCCCGGGTTGTGGGGGCAGGGATGTGGAAACCCAGCCATGAAAAAAAGAAAAAACATGTGTATGTGTACATGCACACACACACACACACACACACACACACACACACACACACACACGTTGCGGAAGGATTCAATCTAGGGCTATGCACTTGCAGCTCTACCACTCAGACTCATTCCCATCCGGAATGAGTTGCTTTGATAGACAAGCTTTTAAAATGAGAGTCAGTCAAAGAAAGTAGAGACACGCATAACATGCTTCTCATACGTGATTCCCAGTTAAATAATTTGGAAAGTATAAACAAAGCAAAACCAAATGGTATGCTGAGAACGCCACACACCTGTGAAGCACACGGGGCAGAAACATAAAGCATAAAGCTTTGTGCTCCCATCACTGTGCACAGCGGGCACCCGGACAACGCTCAGGGAGCCTCAGCAGCTCAGGAGGAGATGGCAAAGTCAAGTCCAGGAGCGAAGAAGTAAACGGTAGAATAACGTGTAAAAGGACACCCATGCGCACTGGTGGCCAGGGAAGTTCAAATGAGAATAGTCCGAAGCCATCTGTCACCAGATTAGCAAAATCATACACCGATAAGCCTAATACTTAAAAACTGGTGCTGGGGATGCAAATTGTGGCAACTTTTGGGAAGGTGAATTGGCATTTCTCTACTATAATTAAACAAGTGTAACTCATAATTCCATTAGAAGGTCTGGTTTGTAGAAATAAATGCAGTAGCATACAAAGATATATATTTAGATACATGCATGTTTGGGTACCTATGTAGGTAACATACATACATATAGTAATATAAACTACCAACCTTAATAAAGTGTGTGTGGTATGTGTTGCTCTTGCTGTTTCTGGGACTAGAAGACAGGAAGCAGCTGCGATGCCTAGGGATAGGGGACGATTTTAATGGAGAGCGAGGCATCCATTGTATGAAATACCATGTAACCCTTGTCAAGTTTTTCTTTCTTTTTTCTTAAGATGTATTTATTATGTATATAGTATTCTGCCTGCATGTATGCCTGTATGCCAGAAGAGGGCACCAGATCTCATTACAGGTGGTTGTGAGCCACCACATGGGTGCTGGGAATTGAACTCAGGACCTCTGGAAGAGTAGCCCAGTGCTCTTAACCTCTGAGCCATCTCTCTAGCCCCTGTCACACTTTTCTTTGCCTGCTGTTTTTGTATTGATCCAGCTGTTACCTTTTACAGTGTTTTTATTGTTTATTTTTAATATACTTAATTGTAAAGGAAAAGACAATTCTGTCTGCTCACATGGAATGGAAATCCCATGAGGCAGAGCTCATGCCATCTTGCTCTCTGCCATATCTCAGAAACAAGCAACCCTCCCTGGGCTCACACACAGAAGGCACTGTAGAATGAATGCGTGACTGAGCCACTCCACTGCCTTGGCTGCAATTGGGGTCAAGTGCTCCTCGGAAAGCAGCGGGTAGCTGAGGGTCTTGGTTCACAAGTACCACAGACTTTAATGTCTTCACCTGTCCATCACTTCCCTTTCTCCTCAGTTTTGCTCTGGGGAACTACTGAGCTCCCCATTACATGAAGTCTAGTTGGAAGAATTCCTTGGGTGTTTACGTTAGGTCAGTGGGACCCACTTGCCAAAAATTTGACCTTGAGGAGCTGGAGAGATGGCTCAGCTGTTGAGACTGCTTTCTGCTCTTGCAGAAGGCCAGGTTTGATTCCCAACATCCACATGGGGGCTTACAACTGCCTGTAACTCTGGATCCAGGAGATCTGCTGCACATAAAATAAATGTATACATTTAAAAAAAATAGAGGGGCTAGAGAGATGGCTCCAGATGACTGCTCTTCCAGAGGACCCAGGTTCAATTCCCAGCACCCATATGACAGCTCACAACTGTCTGTAACTCCAGTTCCAGAGGATCCAACAACCTCACATCAATGCACATAAAATAAAATTAAAAAGTTAAAATGTATTTTTTAAAAAAAAGAATTTATTCAGAACCTCCTAGAGACAGGGTGTGAGGAACTGATTCATCCCCGTGGGAACCTCTGACAAAAACAGGCTTGGTACTTGTACCTCAGTCCCTGTAGAAGTTCCCGGTCCTTCTGGGAGTCTGTGAGTGTCCTCCTCCCATGAGCACCTTCCAGGCAATCCTACCCTCCTGTTCCTACAATTATTATTATTATTATTATTTTTTGGCATCCCATTAATCAGATAGGTTTCTGTTGCTTATAATCAAATTGCCCTAATTGCATTCAGAACCATAGAAAAATGAATGTTCTGCCAGTCCTCTTTCATGGCCTTTAAGCCAAGGTAATCATAAATCCGCTGGGCTCCAGTACAGCCCTGGTTCTACCTGTTGTTGGGGACTAATGGGTAAAGTTCTCCCTTTGTCTCCTGGTCCAAATAAAGAATTCCAGGCTCACCCTGCCTGCAGCCGTCCGTCCATTGATCTTCATCCTCTTGACAATGTGAGACGTCATCATCTGTGCCGCCCCATCTGAGCCACTTTTCCAACGTGACAGCATAGATCTATCCACAGATGTGCCTTTTAGAACCCAGGCATGGAGAGGTAGCTCCAGGCTGGAGCTCTTGGGTAGTATGAGGCCCCACATCCAATACAGAGCGAGCTAACAACAGAAAGCCTAGATGCCGTCTTGCTTTGATACATGACCCACCCTTGAGGCTTTCTCGTTATTCTTTTTGTGGTAAATAGAGATTCTTTAGATCAGTCTCTGCTACAATAGTCTGATGAGATGCTTCAGGGGCGTGTTGAAATGTTCAGCTTTAGCTCTTTTGTCTTCCAGGTGCTCATCTCTTTCCTTCCGTGTCATCTCCACTATCATTCATGAAAATGTTGAATCCGGTAAGTGGATCCTTTCACCAGAAGGCAGGGCTGGGGAGATGGTTGTTGATGCAAAAACCACAATCCTCCCCTCAACGGGGATACGGGATAGTTTATTCTGGAGCCAAATAGAGATGATCTTGACTCAGGAAACAGATTTAAGCTACTCTGAAGTCTGTTTTCTGACATGGTAACAGCTTCATGACATTTTATATTAACAGAACACAGAAAATTATAAATCAATACATTGTCAAGTACGCTGCCACCAGGTAGATAGGGTCACAGCAACCTGGGGAAATCTGCTGCTGGTGTGTGTGTTAACCAATGACATTTTGAGATTTTAGGCTGTTAATACATTGCAAAATGTGTCACCTGATAGTCACAAGGGTGTGTCAGACACAGAAGCAGTCAAGGAATGACTGGTAAGGGGACAGAAGATAGCCCAAGTTCAATTGTAATTAGGCTCTGGATCTGCATCATTCCAACCTCTCCGCAGTTACTGAAGTAGTCATCAATGAATTCACCTCATAAAATTTCAACATCAGGCATAGTTTCTTTCTAGGGAAACTTTAGTTCACATTGCTCAATCAATAAAGTGCTTGCCATGTGAGGCTGATGACTTGAGTTTGATCCCCCAGAACCCTTAGAAAACCTGAGTATGATATAGGTTGAGCGCCCCCCCCCCCCCCGGGGTGGGGGGTGGGAAAAGACGGGAGAATCCTGGGACTTGCTAGAAAGTTGTTCTCACTGAACTGATGAGCTCTGGATTCAGTCAGAGACTCTTCATTCAGAAACTAAAGCAAAGGGTGATGAGGAAAATATCCACCGTCAGCCTCTGACTATGCACACATGCTCATGCTCACAGGCACCACACATGTGCACTGATGCTCACACGCTCACACACAGCCTGGGAAGACAGGCAGCACAGTGAGATTCCTATGTTCCCATAAGGGCCAGGGTCTGCACCACTGAAGGCCTCAAGCTTGACTGGCTGACTCCAGGGAAGGGCGAGTCCAGGGAGCACTGTCCAGACTCTAGGAAAGGGTGAGTCCAGGGAGCACTGTCCAGCAACTAGAGAGCAGCCCCACGGCTGAGCCCATCCATGTTAGTGCCTCACTACAGCAGGACCACAGCTAAACTCAATCCACAGAACCTCGCTGGGCATTGCGCTAAGACACATTTCCCACTCGGTTTCATTTCATCCTCTTAGTAAACTCCCAAACTGAGGTGGTATCATCATGATCCCCATCTCTGTCACCGTTATTGTCACTGCCACCACCACTGTTACGGATATCATACCAACATCACCAGCACCAACACCTCACCACCGGCATTACTGCAATCAATATCACCATGACTACCCAAATCACTACCATCCCTGACATTGCCATCAGTACCATAACGATTAACATACCACTTCAGTCATCATTACCATCACCTCTTTCACTGCCATAACTGCCATCAGTACCATCACCATCATCACCATAATGACTACCACCATCATCACCAGGGTCACTACCACCATCATCACCACCACATGTACCGCCACTACTATTGCCATCATTATCACAATTATCACCACTATCATCATCTTTGTCCCCATTCCCATTGAAGCTAATCCCCAATTTAAACGATGTCTGAGGGGCTCAAAAGGTAAGGTAACTTGCCCAAAGTTGTCCATCAGTAAGTGGCAATAACCGGAATTAGACTCAGATCCCACATCCCACATTTTCACTATTCCCTTGGTGACTGAGTGGCTTAGGATTGACAGCTTCCATTCCCATTGATCCCTCGTGGTGAGATTTTCTTGCTAAGTGTCTCTGGGTCATGAGTCTGAGAGTTGGAAACTGTATGAACGTTCTCAGCTGCATGATTCCTAACAGCTAGAGTCAGTGACAACTCAAAGGTCGTCGGCTGATGGAACGATGCACAGATTGTGGTAGAGTCACACATTGCAATATCATGGAGCCTTGAAAAGGAAGGAAGTGCTGATAATGTGGATGAACCTTGGAAACCTGGCCACTGAAAGGAACCAGACACTGTGAGATTCTACACTTGCACTACCCAGAGTGAGCAAAACTATAGTCAGAAAACAGCTTAGTGGTCACCTGCCGTGGGGAGATGGTGATGGATGGGGAGCCTGATGGAGACAGGGTCCTTTGGTGAATGATGAAGATGTTCTGGAGCTAGATAAGGGTGATGGTTGCACAAGATTATAAACGTACTAAATGCTACTGAACTGTACACTATAAATAAATAAAAATTTTTTGAATTTTGTGTTGTGTATTTTACCAAAAAGAAAACTCTCTATCCATAGTATCTCTCTGATTGATGTTAGGCTAAGTACTCAAAGAACAGTACTTGAAGTACAGTAATATGCTTACTTGTGGATTCTTAGCTACCTATAAAAAACAATTGGCCTTTTTGTCCTGGGAAGTTCTTGTTCCAGACCCCAAATTCCAAAGTACTTCATAGTTTGAAACACAGAACACGGCACCCTTATCCTGACTGGATGCCCCGTGACGAATGCTAGCCAGGTCCGAGAGTTCAGCAGCAGTTTTAAATTTGCATTGATTTTCTTTGTGCTATACAGTCTGGGAAAGCTGGCATTTGCATAACGTTAAAGACCCTTCTCTCTTTGATCAAGCAGCGCAAGATTCGGCTGGAGCGCCGGATTGTTGGTGGGACCAACCGGTGGCGTTTTCCCCAAGAGCATTTCTGTGGAGACCTGCTGGCACTCTCCCAGATGTGCAACGTTTTGAACATAGACCTGGACGAGACTCTGAAGAACCCAGACAGGTAGGAAGGATTGAAGGCCCACGGCAGGGAATGGCAGCCCAGAAAGGAAGGGGAGGTCCTTGATGACTAGACCACGCTGGCTCGATGGTTCAAGTTTGTCTATAAGGAAGCTTCACTAGAGGATCATACATAGGCATGGACAGGGTCTGAAGTGACTTCTTGCTCTGACAAGGTCTGTTGATGGTGATAAAAGAGCAGCTTTTCCTTTATATATGAGCTTTGGACCCTCAGCAGATTCTAAATTCATCACCCAGGGGCAAATGATCTCTTGAAAAAGCACCATGACTAAGTGTTTTGATGTGAATTCTCATGAATTCCCATTTCTACCCAGGCCACCCTTCCCCTTCCCTCTCTTAGTAAGTAGTGTTAGCATCAGGCTAGACTATCACTTCTCCAAATTGTGAGTTCTGTCTGTCCTGAGGACACAGCAAAGGAACTTATTGCAAAAGGACTCTTCACTTCTGGGTGCTTTTGCCCTGGCTTGATGCCACTCATCTCTGAACCAGTAGTCCTGTTCGTGCTCATGGTTAAGACTACCTAAGCAAAGGCTGCCCCTGGCACAGTACCTGGCATGGAAGATCTGCTGGTTCCATGTTTGCTGAGTGACTGGTTAAATATGACCTTTAGCTTGTGGCTAAACCTCACTGAGCCTCACTTTCCCCATCTGTGAAATGGTCATGATGGAAACTCCTTTGAAAACGCGAATGGACAGTTAAATCTGGTGCATTACAACAGGCTATGTATTAGAAATATTTAGTATTTTTTTTTTGAGACAGGGTTTCTCTGTGGCTATGGAGCCTTTCCTAGAACTCACTCTATAGCCCAGGCTAGCCTTGAACTCACAGAGATCCACCTGCCTCTGCCTCCCGAGTGCTGGGATTA
>CABHPR010117562.1:3025-16033 GCA_902168415.1 Peromyscus melanophrys
AAGAAAGAAAGAAAGAAAGAAAGAAAGAAAGAAAGAAAGAAAGGAAAAAGGAAAGGGGTAAACACGGGGGTCAAAAGAAAATTGAAGACAGTAAACAGAACTGTTGGAGTCGCTTCTTCCTGGCTCTAGAGACTGGGAAGCGTCTGGTTTTATGCATGGGAGGGTGGAAAGTATGGGAATCAGCTGATCTAGGCTCTTGTCCTTTCTGTGGCATATGCTGGTACTGAGCCGATCCTGGACAAGTGTCTGAT
This sequence comes from Peromyscus melanophrys, assembly GCA_902168415.1. Lineage (NCBI taxonomy): Eukaryota > Metazoa > Chordata > Mammalia > Rodentia > Cricetidae > Peromyscus > Peromyscus melanophrys. The sequence goes on from CABHPR010117562.1 coordinate 3,277, forward strand.
GTCGGCTGGGCTGCCTGTCTTAGCGTCCCTTCCTTGTGCCTCTGCTGGCCTTACTTAGATGGGTAGTCATGAGCTGGGCAGTTTCTCTCACTGTCCTGGGACCCCCTGGGCCATATGCCTGGGGAGGCTAATGTCTGAGCTCGGGGTGACTCCCACATTGGGCGTATGGGAAGCAACCACTCTGTATGGATCAGAATGGCAGGTTTTCACACTTCCATAATCTCCTAAGTATTAATCACCCAGCACTTCTGAGTTCCCAGACTCTTCAGCCAAAAAGCAGATAGGTGGAGCCAGAGGCTGACACCTGCTGACCTCAGGCTCAGGGCTACCAAATTCCTTTGTTATTCCCAGTTGATGAGACTGACCCCTCCCTGGCCACCAAAGGTAGGATTATACACTTGACTGCCTGAGCCACGCTTCCTGTTAACCCACTGTTTTTAGCTGGTCAGCACCCAGGCCTTCTCTTTTTTTATAATTGCTTCCAGAGCTATCTCTCAACCTTGGGTTTGTGTAGCTCTTCCCTGTTTCCTGGCGTCTGGGATAGCTTGGTTTTAAACAGTACAGTCCCTCTGGACAGGCAGTACCTGGTCGTTGCCCTTTCATTCACACCGAGTGACACCAATGGACTTCCTTTCCTTGCTACCACATTCCTAGAGGGATAACTACATCTAAGGTTTGTGAGGGCACAGGCTTGTCCTAAGGGTGGGACTGCCGCCAGTGTATCAGTGTCAGTTTCCCAGTGGAGTCTAATGATGGAATCCTATCAGCTGCAAATACAGATGTTTGGGTTATTTCTTTTCCTGTTTGTATTTCCTTGGTCTCCTTCAGTTTTCTTATGGCTCTAGCTAAGACTCAAGCACTATGTTGAACAGGAATGGAGAGAGCGGACATCCTGATCTTGTTCCTGACTTTGGTGGAAATACTTGAGAGTTTTTCTCCATTTAGCACGAACACGATGTTGGCTGTGGGCTTGTTGCACGTTGCCTTTGTTGTGTTGAGATGTGTCCCCTGAATCCCTAGTTTCTCCCAGGACTTTTATCATGAAGAAAGGTTGGCTTTTGTCAAAGCCATTTTCTGCATCTCATAAGATGATCGTGTGGCTTCTGTCCCTGAGTCTGTTTATGTGGTAGATTGCACCTGCTGATTGATATATGCTGAGCCACATCTACATATCTGGGATGAAATCAATTTGATCACAGTAAATAATCTTTCTGATGTGTTCATAAATTCAATTTGCAAAGTGTTTATTGAAATTTTTTTCACCCATGTTCACCAGAGATGTTGGCCTATAATTTTGTTTTTCTTTTCTTTCCTTTTTTTTTTTTTTTTGTTATTGTATCTTTGTCTGGTTTGGTTTCAGTATAATGCTGATTTCATTGAAAGAGTTTGGCACTGTTTCTTTCTTTTCTATTTTACAGAATAATTTGAGGAGTATTGGTGTTAGTTCTATGAAGTTCTGGTAGAATTTCGCACTGTATCCATCTGGCCCTGGTCTGTTTTTAGTTGGGAGATTTTTTTTTAATTACTGCTTCTCTCTCATTGGTTGTTATGAGTTTGTTTAAATTATGTATTCCATCTAGATTTAATTTGTATAGGTCATATACATCTAGAAATTCATCATTCTTTTAGATATTCCAATTTAGTGGGAATTTCTTAGAGTCTGTCCTTAAGGTCCTCTGGATTTCCTCGGTATCTGTTCTAATGTTTCTTCTCTGATTTTACCAGTGTGAGTCCTCGCTCCCTTTCTTTTGTTTACTTTGGCTAAAGGTTTGCCAATCTCGTTAATCTTTTCAAAGAACCAACTCTTCATTTCATTGATTCTTTGTAATTTTTTTATTTCATTAATTTCAGCCGTGAGTTTATTTCTTCTCATATATTTATTCTCTTTTAAATTTATTTATTTATTATAGTGTTCTGCCTGCATGTATCCCTGCAGGCCAGAAGAGGGCACCAGATCTCATTATAGATGGTTGTGAGCCACCATGTGAGAGATGGGAATTGAACTCAGGACCTCTGGAAGAGCAGCCAGTGCTCTTAACCACTGAGCCATCTCTCCAGGCCTGTCATATACTCTTTTAGGTGTTGTTTGTACTTGCTTCTCTTAGGACCTCAAGTGTATTATTAAGTTGTTAATATGATATCTCTCCCATTTTTATGTAGGCATTTGGTGCTATAAACTTTCATCTTAGGACTGCCTTCATTGTGTCTCATAGACTTTTCACATGTTGTGTTTCCATATCCATTCAATTTTAGAATTTTTTTTTTAATTTCCTTCTTGATTTCTTCCTTGACCGAATTTTCATTCAATAGTATGTTGTTTTGTTTCCATGGGTTTGTTTATTTTCTGCAGTTTCTATTGTTGTTATGCAAGTTTTATTCCTTGGTGGTCAGATAGATGCATGATATGATTCAATTTTTCTTCATTTGCTGAGACTTGCTTTGTATCCTACTTTGTGGTTGATTTTGGAGAAAGTTCCATGGGCTGTTGAAAAGATAATGTATTCTCTAGTGTTTGGGTGGAATGTTCTATAAAAGTCTGTAGATCCATTTGATTTCTGATGTCATTTAACTTCAGGATTTCTCCACTGGGTTTGTCCGGATGACCCGTATATTGTTGGGAGTTGGGTATTGAGGTCACCCACCATCACTCTGTTGGGATCAATCTGTGATCTTAGAGTTAATAGCATTTCTTTTATGAAATTAGGTGCTCCTGTGTTTGGTGCATAACTGTTTAGAACTGTAGTATCTTTTGGGCAGGGTTTTTCTTTATTGGGTATGAAATATCCTTCCCTCTCTCTTCTGACTAGTTTTCTGACTAGTGTGGGCTTGAAACCTATTTTGTCATAGAGTAAAATGGCTCTCCCTGTTATATATCTTTCTACCCTGAGGTGGTATCTATTAATAGTGAAGTGTGTTTCTTGAAGGAATCAAAAAGATGGATTCTGTTTTCTAACCCAATTTGTTAGTCTGTAACTTTCAATTGGGGGAACTGAGACCATTAATATTGAGTTGTTGTTAAGCAGTATTTAATAATTCCTGATGTTTTGTTGTGGTGGTGTTTTCTTAGACATCTTCTGATGAATTGTTCTGGAATTATTTACTTATTCCTCATGCTCTTTTGGGTGTGTTTGGTCCTTAAGACAAAAGTATTCCTTTTAGTATCCTCTGTGGGGCTGACTTACTGGACATAAATTCCTTAAATCTCTTTTTATCATAGAAAGTTTGGCTTTCTCCTGGGATTATGATTCACAGATTTTTAAAGATTTATTGTGGTGATATTGTGTCCCCCAATATATTGTGAACCTTAATAAACTTATTTGGGGTCAGAGAACAGAACAGCTACTAGATAGACATAGAGGCCAGAAAATGGTGGCACACACACCTTTAATCCTAGCATTCCGGAGGCAGAGATCCATGCGGATCTCTGTGAGTTCAAAGCCACACTGGAAACAGCCAGGCATGGTGACTCACGCCTTTAATCCCAGGAAGTGATGGCAGGAAGCAGAAAAGTATATAAGGCATGAGGACCAGGAACTAGAGGTTTTTTAGGCCTGATTAAGCTTTTAGGCTTTTAAGCAGCAGTTCAGCTGAGATCTATTCGGATGAGGCTTCCAGTTTGAGGAAATGAGATCAGCTGAGGAATTGGCGAGGTGAGGAAGCTGTGGCTTGTTCTGTTTCTCTGATCTTCCAGTGTTCACCCCAATACCTGGGCCTGGGTTTGTTTTTAATAAGACTTGTTAAGATTCATTCTACAATTTGTTTATTTTATGTATTTGGATTTTTTGTCTACATGTATATCTGCACACCAGAAGAAGATATCGAATCCCATAGGACTATAGTTATAGACAGATGTAAGACACCGTGTAGGTGCTGGGAATTGAACCCAAGACCTCTGGAAGAGCAGCCAGTGCTCTTAACCACTGAGCCATCTATCCAGCCCCCACCATTGATATTTTTCCTGGGTATAGTAATCTAGGTTGGCATCTGTGGTCTTTCAGACTTGTAGATCAGTAATCTAGGCTGTCCGAAAAGTAAGGTGTTATTCTGGTGGGCCTGCCTTGTATATGACTTGGTCTTTCTCTCTTGAAGATTTCAATATCCTTTCTTTTTTCTATACACCTAGTGTTTTGATTATTATGTGACATGGAAAATATCTGGCCCTGTTTGTTTGGTGTTTTGTATGCCTCTAGCATCCTGATGGGTCCAAGATTTAAGAAGATTTTTTTCTATGATCTTGTTGAAAATGTTTTCTGTGCCTTTAAACTAGGTTTCTTCTCTTTTGTCTACACATTCATGGGTGTGGTCTTTTTATAGAGTCCCAGAATTTCTGGATTTTCCAATCCTGGTTTTGTGTATTTGTTTAGATTTAGCATTTTATTTGACTGGGTGATCCAATTCGCTACCTGGTCTTTGAGGCCTGATATTCTCTCTTCTACTTGATCCAATCTATCAAGGCTTTCCTCTGAGCCTTTTGTTTGACTTTCTGAGTTTTCCATTTCAAGTTTTATTTCAGTTTGGCTTTTCTTCAGAGATTCTATCTCTTTATTAAATTCTGTTTCCATATTTTAAATTGTTGTCATTATTCCGTTCCACTGTTTTTCTGTCTTCATTCAGATATTTATTCTTATTCTCTGTGAATTTTTTTAACATCTTTATAATTGCTATTTTGAAGTCATTGTCTTGTGTATCAGTTAAGCTGTCTTTCTCAGGAAACATTACGATGGGAGTACTAATTTCTGGAGAAAGCATGCTGTCTTGGTTGTTTACGTAGTTTGTATTTTTGCAGTGAGACTTAGGCATCTGTATTTAGGTGACTGGTAGTGGTTATTGGTATGACTCTCTGGTCTCACCTTTGTTGAGTGGGTGTTTGGATCTTGGCTGTTTCCCCAACTTTTCAGGTGGTGGACCAGCTGAATGGTGCTTGAAGTTCAGTCTTGTCCCAACTCCGTTGATATGTGAATGGGGTGTCAGAAGTGGTCTCAGACCAACTAGAACGGGTACCACTTCTGAGCCCAGGAGCAAACCTACAGGCTTAGTCGGTTCTTACAGGCAGTCTTCGTATGTCCGCAGGCAGTGTGTTAGGCTCTAGGAGTAGTACTTTGGTGGCAGGGACTAGGTCCGAGTAGGAGTGGGCAGCGTTCTGTAGGGGTGGGTCACAGAATGCCCCACTACCCTAAAGGTAGAAATAGGTGGGGTAGATGCTATGCTGGGGGTCCCTATCTGAGGTCAGGTGCAGGATGCTACATGGTCCCAGGGTGGTGTAGTGGATGAGTGTGCTTTATTTTTTAAATACACACCCACACCCTATGTATACTCACTCACCCCCACTAGGCCACCACATATGTTCCATCACTAGATATAAACACCCTTCAGGAGCTCGTATCCAAGAAGACAGAGGTGAGCTCTAACCTGGTGAATAACAAGATTTTTCGGAGTAATGAGCTTCTGCTGAGAACGGAAACAAAGAAACGTATTTTAGAGTGGGTGGTCAGAGGCATCCTTTCTGAAGTGACAACGTGTAGGCAAAGCCAGGATTGACGAGCAGCAGACAGCTGTGTGGGCAGGAGAAGGGCAGCCATGCAAGAGGGAGCAGCTGGTGCCAACGTCATTAGACTGAGAGGTGTTGGTGTGCTATAGGAAGAGAGCAAACAGTGTGGCTAGAACACATGGAAGAGAGAGAAGGGAGCTGGAAAGGGGCTGGCTCTCAGAGAAGCAGTAGTCCAGGTGTGACCAGCACCCAGAAAAACCAACGGGGCTTCCCAAGCATCCTTTCTACCTGCTCTGCCCAAGCCCAGCTGGGTTCTTCCTTCAGTGGCATCTTGAAAGGACCCACCAGCCAAGCCAGCTACCAGCTAAGCTGGCATCTAGAGCAGCTGCCTGTGGTTGTCTTGATTCCTGAAAATCAAATTCAAGCCCTGGACTGCAGCCCTCCCTGCTCCAGGGTATATGGTACATTCTCCAACCCTGCAGCAGCCACTGTTCCCTCCAAAGATATAAAAGCAAAGGCAGAGGTTTTTAGGAATGTGAAAGGAGATAACACATATCAACATTTGTCACTACATTGGACACAAGTCCCAGCCAGAAACCAGGCATGGTAGCATACACCTATAATCTCAGTACTCGGGAGGTGGAGATGGAGAATCATTGTCTCTGTTTCTTTTCTTTTTTTTTTTTTCCAGGGCTGAGGACCGAACCCAGGGCCTTGCGCTTGCTAGGGCAAGCGCTCTACCACTGAGCTAAATCCCCAACCCCTCCGTTTCTTTTCTATTGCTGTGACAAGACACTGTGTCCAAGGCAACTTCTAAAAGAAAGCATTGAATGTGTGGGCTCACAGTCCCAGAGGATTAGAGTCCATGACCATCATGGCAGGGAGCATGGCAGCAGGCAGGCATGGAGCTAGAGCAGTAGCTGAGAGCTTACATCTGATCCACAAGCATGAGGAGGAGAAAGCTAACTGGGAATGGCGTGAGGTTTTAAAACCTCAAAGCCCACCCCCAGTGACACACCCCCTCCAACAAGAGCAAACCTCCTAATCATTCCCAAACAGTTCTACCAACTGAGGACCAAGCATTCAAAAGCATAAGAATATGGGGTGTTGTGGGATATCTGCGTGAAGATATATTGCTGTGGTTGGTTTAATAAAGAGCTGAATGGCCAATAACTAGGCAGGACTTCCGGGCAGAGAGAGGAAGTAGGAGGCCATAATCGAGGTTCAGAGGAGACATGGAGGGAGTCAGACATACAGAATAAAAAAAGGGAAAAAGCCACATGATAAAAAGTAGATAAGTAGAAATTGATTAATTTAAGTTATAAGAGCTAGTTAGGAACAAGTCTAAGCTATAGGCTGAGCTTTCATAATTAATAATAAGTCTCCATGTCATTATTTGGGAACTGGCTGGTAGGCCAGAAAAAGACTCCTTACAATGAGGCAATTCTCATTCAAATCACACAACCAAGGACTGCAGTCTGTCCTGGGCTACACAGTAAGATTTAAAGAAAAAAAGAAAAAGAAAAAACTCAAGATAACAAAAGAGCGGGGCTAAAGAGATGGCTCAGAGGTTAAGAACATTCACTGCTCTTCTAGAGGCTATGAGTTCAGTTTCCAGCACCCATATCAGAGAGGTCACAGCTTCTTGTGACTCCCACTCCTAGGGAACCCTCTTCCAGCCTCCATTGGCACATGTACACACACACACACACACACACACACACACACACACACACACACACATACCCTCACACAGATATTCACATACACACATAATTTAAAATAGGATAAATATTATTTTTAAAAAGCCAGGTGTAGTGGCACACACCTTTAATCCCAGCACATGGGAGGCAGAGGCGGGCTGATTCTTGTGCATTCAAGGCCTGCCTGGTCTATAGAGTGAGTTCCAGGACAGCCAGGGCTACATAGTGAGACCTGGTCTCAGAAGAAAACAAAACAAAAACAAACAAACAAGCAAAAAAAGCAAGTGCTAAATCGCAATAAACTCCTCTTACTTTTGACGAGAACTCTTTTGCCATTGCAAGAAGCTATGTAGGAATGAATCAAGAATTCTACCCTCCTGGGTGGACCCTACCTGACTCCTGGTGCTAAGGACCCCAGCTGGGTCCTCCCTGTCTCCAAAGGGCTCGTGGACTCTTACCTGATCTGGAAAAGCAACCCAGTTTCCTGTATTGGAGCTCAGGAAGGCCTTCACGCTAAGGCTGATCTGCTCTGCTCCCACAGTCAGGCCCACTCAGGCAAGTCTTACCCCCCCCCCCCTGCATCCCCCCCCCACCCCGCCTCAATTCAGCCTTGGCCCTTCTACCTTTCACTCTTCCTGCAGTCCCTCGGAAAGCCAGCAGAAAGGCTGTGCTGAGCCTAGATGAGAACTCAGCTGGACCCACTGTGCCCCAGGCCTGGCTGGCAGAGACAGATGTGCAGGGCTCGAGTGACCTTCTGTGCCAAGTCATTCCTGCCACTGAATGCAGCCAGGCTGCACGGTAATGGGGACATCAAGCAGCCCCAGCTCGCACACGCTGCCCCCTACAATCTCACCACCTGCTGCCTGTGCCCTGTCCACTGAGAGAGACTCAGCCTCAGACATAGGAGACCAAGGATGCTGCCAGGATGCTGCAAGGGGAGCAGCGGAGTGGCAGGCTAGCTCTGGGAAATGTCACCATTTTATTGCTTTTCCCAGTCGCGTCAACCTTCAGCAAGCAGACGTTCCAAGTGACAGAAAAGTTGTTTTCCAGTTTCCCAGGGTCCTGGACCCAGTAATAACATCTTCCTGAAGGGCAATGGGTCTGTCTTTAACCTTGCCCTCTTTGGCAGGTTTGTATTCTGGAGGCTTCCAGCAGCAACCTGGGGGTTGTGTGCTCCCTGTGTGTGGATGGCCGCTTTCCCTTCTGGGAAAGTGGCAGGCCCCCTGGCTTAGGCTCAGCCAGGGCGGGTGTCTCTTCTCTCCACCAGCTCCTCTGGAAACCCACTAAGTTATCTTAATTACCATTCCTCCTCGCTCTCTGCCAAGAATTGGGAGATTTATAATTGGATCAGTCAAATATTTACTGTGGTTTATTTCTTTGCCACTCCAGCTCTCGTAAAAGTTGCGTTTTCATGCCACTTTCGGGCATGACTGATGGTTCACGGGCACAGCCCTCTCATTGCATGTCAGCTGGGGTTGTTTCTCCAAGGTCAGAGAACGAGAGAGAGAGAGAGAGAGAGAGAGAGAGAGAGAGAGAGAGAGAGAGAGGGAGAGAGAGAGAGAGAGAGAGAGAGAGAGAGAGAGAGAGAGAGAGAGAGAGAGAGCACACTTTGAGGAAGAGGGACAGTTGTCTATTCCAGATTATTGTACTCTTCCCCCCCTCCCCCCACCCCATCAGTGTTAAAGAGACAGAGGCCACTTGTGTCTCTTCTGTTATGACTGGGTTATGCACTCCTAATGCCCTTCAGAGAACTGTAGACCTGTTAGAATGTGTCATGCCATGACCTTTATAGCCAGCTAAGCAGAGCATGGTCCCTGAATGTCCCCATTTCCTGGATGGATTACCACAAGTTCCTGGAGCAAAGGAACTGAGCCTGAGTTATCAGTCCTCAGTGAAGATGGAGCTCTAATCAGGCTTCTGGAACTGCTGCCCTTATAGTAACACCCCTCTGTCGGGTGCACTGGCGGACCACTGTCTGAAGCCACATCCTAGAGAACAGAGGCACCCTGAACCAGCAGGCCGCCCTGCCTAGCAGCTCCTTGCTAGCTCCTGGCCCCTCCCCTGGACTTCAGTCTCCACACTTGGCTCCGTAGACCCACATTGTGTTTCTGGCCCTTCCCTGGATCACAGCAGCAATGAATGATGCTTGTGCTGTATCAGTCTATGAATAGAGAAGCCAGATGTTTCGCTGAAAGAGGACCAGGTGTGCCGACTGAGAGTCTCCCCTGGCAAACTGGGAGAGACACGCTACAGATAACAGAAGCACAGTTTCACCAGTGGATGACTCTGCCACATTCTCTTGGGTAACTCGTCCTCTTCTGCCTGGTGAGAAATGAGAACAAGGCTGGAATCTGCTGCCATCTTGGGGAGCACCCAGGAAAGGGAAAGAGAAATGGAGCTGAGAGATCCATGAAGCCTGCAGAAGGGACAGGTCACCATTTCAGAGGCTTGTTGTTACCAGCAGATATGGATAGATAGCTCCTGGAGCAACTCCAGGATCTTCTCCAGGTGCTAATTGTCACATACAGACCACAACTATCTTGGGCACTGCTGCCTTAGGTTGTACCATGCCCTGGCACACTCAGAAAAGGAGAGAGGGTATGTGAGAGATTCACAGGGTGCCTGACAACCGCATCAGAAGGATTCTATGGCTTGTGTTCCGTTGTCCTAAATGATCACATCCCCAGCTAGCAGTAAAGGGACTACAGGACCATAGTGACCTCCGCCACAGAGGCCACCAAGTTACAGTGCCAGAGAAGGGAGGGAAATGAGGCAAACTGAGGGAGGAAGCCTGCACACATTGTTTATCATGCCCATGAACTAGGAAGCAGAGTCCCGAGCATCTCTCAAATCTTCACGGTGTTTATGAATTTTCAGATGCCCGGCCCACAGCCCCCAGTCACACACATGTTCTGACTGGTCATGCCAGGCTGGCTACAGCTCTACTCTCCCTTCCCAGTTAAGACAGCAAAAATCATCATCGGAGACAAAACTTTTACTTCATTCCAATTTTGTTTCCCTCCATATCAGGCGTTTACAAATTTGCTATTTTATCCATTTGATATTTAACAAACATGTATCGATCAGTTTCTGCTCTAGGCAGATTTGGTAGAGGAGGGACGGCTAATAAAGATGGCTGAAGTTGCAAGCGCACAGCTTGCGCACGTAGCACTCGCGGTTCCAGGCACCACGTACATCAGTTCAGTTCATTCTTAAAGCTGCATTTTGCTATGGAAACTATTGCCATGCCTATCGCAAGGACAAGAAGACAGAGGCGCAGGCCTTTGACAGCTCACACAAAATGCTAGCAAGCAAGTGGGGAGCAGAGCTCAGAGCCTGACCCAGGCAAGAAGAGCCTGACATGTCACTCTAAACACTCCAGCAGCCACCAAGTCCCTGTGCCTGCAGCTTACATCCTTCTGTGTGGACTAATGATGGGCACAAGAACAATTGTGTCATTTAGGGAATAAGATAAGAGCTTAGGAAATGATGGAGTACATAAAGGGATACAGAAGTGAGATGTGTGGGCCACCGTATCTCATCTCACCCTCCCATTCACGCCTTGTTTGAGAACCCACAGCTGGCAGATTTCCCCTAAATGAAAACTGCCCTCTAAACCTCCACAGAAGGACTCCAAGGAGCCAGCCGGAATAAATGCCCTTCCTCTACTCTGAAAAATGCCTTCTTCCCTAGTCATTTGATTGGCTGGACAGCAAGACCCGCCACTAGTCCTGAGCCATTTCTGTGTCCCTCGGCTGGCCAGCCAGTTCTGCACCAGATGACTAATGCCCAAATTAGTCATGAGCAATGACTGCACACAAGTAATCACCTTCCCCAAACTTTTCCTCATGAGGGTGATAACTCGGACCCCAAATGAAGCCAATTCTTCTCACCTCACCACCAAGGAAGTTACAGCCATTGCTCTAGCTGACAGCACTCTGTAGACACCAGTGTTCGTAGTCGGACATTTACGAGGTTGCTAGGGAACAAATGCTTTGGTTACAAAGGTCTCTGGAAGCAGTGTCCGTTTGTCACATCCCTGCAAATCATTTATTTCAGCTCATAAGGACAATGGTGACCAGTGGAGTATGGGGCAGAGGGAAGCTCCTCACAAACACTTATTTACTGAGATGTGGGCCATTTCTTCTTCCCAGGAATAGCCATCTCACTCCCCATATGAACAGCTAGAGCCACGTGCTGCTTCCCTGGGGTCCTTCCGATCTGCAAGTAGGTGGCCCTCCGTTACCAAGTACTTTTTAATTTCTTACCTCCCCAGCATTATTTCCACAAGCATTAGCTTGTGCCATCCCTGTAACAGTATTCCTGAACATCAGGTGCCACCACCCCTGAGAATAAAAATAGACTCAGTGTCAAACAATAGCAAGTGTGGGGTCAGAATTCAAACTTGGGTTTGTCTAACGGCAGAGCCTCTGTGCTTAAGATTACTGTCTTTTGTTTGTGGCGATCATGTTTCTGATGGAAAACAGGCAACTCTGATGAGGGAGATACAAAGTTAGGCAATTCCTGGAGCTCCTGGCTATGAAGTTGTGAGGGGGGTTATGGCTGATGTCTGCCATGTATGGAACTCTTTTCACGGAGGGGAAAGTAGAAGGCACTTGATCCTGCAGAGAAGTTTTTAATCTGCCGAAGCTCCGCACTCAGGGTCTTCTCTGGGAGTCAGAGCGCAAGGAACTGTTCTGTGCGGTGACTTTGAGTTTGTGAGATTCATCCATTTCTACCGGGGGTTTATCGATTTTCTTGTCAACAGGAAGAAACATTGGAGTCCTCTTTGCCTTCCCCTACATCTTCCCTGTCCAGCCTATGGGCAATTCGTGGCTTCTCTCCCTTTATTGTCCCTCGGGTGCCTACTCCTTGCTTACTGTCCTCTCGAACTCCTTCCCCTCACACACGACTGTCTGCAGTCTCCACTTCCTAAACCAGTTTCCCTTCTCACTTCCATTCCCTATAGAATATCCCACATCCCACCTCCAAAAACTAATTCCTCAGAACGTCCTTGTATCCCATCAGTCACTGCTCAAGAGTTTTCAGTGGCTCCCACTTCCCTGCCGTAGATTTCACCTGGTACTTCAACCAAGTCTGTTTTGGGTAACACTGCATCCTTCCATTCCTTCATCCTTTCCAGGGGATGACGGACCTTAACTGTCGGGTTTGTGTTGCGTTCACCTCTAGCAGCTTACAAACTGGTTTCCGCTGAACTGGAGTTCAGTATTTAAATGTTGGCTTATTTAAGGCCAGGCACTATCAAGGCAGAAGCATTATAGCTGAACAGAACTTTGTCCCAATTTTTACTTTGCCATTTAGGAGGTATGTGACTTTAAACAAGATGCTTGGATTTTCTGAACTTTAATCTCCTATATATATACCTGTAAAATATGGACACAACCTGAAGCACAACTCTACCTGTAAAGTATTTGTCTAACATGGGAAAGGCCCTGGCTTCCTGGCTTCAGTACCCAACAAAACACATACACACACACACACACACAGAGAGAGAGAGAGAGAGAGAGAGAGAGAGAGAGAGAGAGAGAGAGAGAGAGAGAGAGAG
>CABHPR010117562.1:16043-33543 GCA_902168415.1 Peromyscus melanophrys
GAGAGAGAGAGAGAGAGAGAGAGAGAGAGAGAGAGAGAGAGAGAGAGCCAAAGGGGTAATCCTTACAATTAAAGTAATTTTGTTTTTTTATTCCAGAATGACTGATGAGAGCTTGTGACCAACAGAAATAGGATTAATAATAATACAGAGTGGAAATAAAGCTCAGTGGAAGAACACTTGTCTAGCATACATGCAACCTTAGGTTTAGTTCCCAGCATTACAAAATATAAATAAAAATTAAGCCTGGAGTATTGGTAAGCATCTATAAATGTAGTTACTTGAGAGGCTGAGGCAAAAAGATCACAAGTTCAAAGACAACCTAAGAAAATTATCCAGATTCTGTCTCAAAATAAAAATAGAACAAGGGATGTAATCATAGCTCAGCAGCAGAGTGCTTGCCTGGCACCTGGGTTCGAACCCCAGCACCATGAAAAATAAATTAATAATTATCAGTATAGTCATAATAACCTGCAACTGATATTGTCATCACAACTTACGTGGCTGATTTTACTTTATGAAACTCTAGTTAAAAAGTACTTCTCCATTAGCTGGTGCGCAGGAGGGCCGTGCTGGCTAAGGGTACAGGTCTGAAACTGGCTTTACACGTTGCTGCCCTCTCTCTGCTCCCCAGTATGACTTCATGGAACGCCTGGATGGAAAGGAGAAGTGGAGTGTGGTGGAGTCACCCAGGGAACGCCGCAGCATCCAGACCCTGGTGCAGAATGAGGCCGTGTTCGTGCAGTACCTGGATGTGGGCCTGTGGCACCTGGCCTTCTACAATGACGGCAAAGACAAGGAGATGGTTTCCTTCAATACGGTCGTCTTAGGTAGGTCTGGGGTACCTTGAGCGGAAGCTCTGTAAGGGGTGGGATGGCACGAGGGGGGTCCTCTGTGGAAGATTCAGCAACCCCGACAGTGTCTACTGTCTGTGAGGCCAAACTGCATAGTCTCTGCACTCGGCTCTGACTGCACGGAAATTCCATGCACATCAGCAAGAGTCCCTACTGGGCCTGAGGATGCTCACGAGTGTCCGAATCAGACAGCTGGGGCCACGTGCTATGCATGCAACCTGAATATATTAGTTGCTCTTCTGTCGCTGTGACAAAACACCATGAGGAAGGCCACTTCTAGAAAGAAGGGTCTATGTGGGGCTCATGGTTCCAGAGGGATAAGAGTCGCCATCACAGCAGGGAGGTTCGCATGGTGCAAGTCTTTGGAAACCTCAAAGCCCATCCCCAGTGACATACTTTCTCAGTAAGACCATACCTCCTGAGCCTCCCCATATAGCCACCAACTAGGGACCAAGTATTCGGATGTCTGGACTGTGGGGGAACATATCATTCAAATCACCACACTGAGCACACGGCTGGGCTTGTAAATGCCTCCCTTTCCTACTCATAAAGCAGAGGCAATGCCAGTATCACCTCCCAGGCTCCTATTAGGAATAAAGAACGCTTTTTTATTTCTAAGTGTGTAGCAGAGCCAAGAAACACTGGCCATTCATATCAGCTCTAACCTCTTCAAAATTGAGAATATGTCAAAATAAAAAAGTTTTTTTTTTTCTTTTAACTTAAAAATACAGCAGGGAAAAAGATACAGATGTTTTAAAAAGTCATATATTTATTCCCAAGCAGGCAGGCCTCGAAATGCTTTAATTCAATGCCTGTCACTTTGGACATGTCTTAGGCCTGCATTTCACTAAGTATGAAGACAAAAGCTAAGGTTTAATCCAGAATTGCCTCTGCCTTGTGCATATTAACCACCCCCCAAAGGGTGATTACTTGTAAAGAATCACATTTTCTAGAAAAGCCTCGGAGTTTGAACACTGAAAGGAACTGTAGCGGCCATTGTTGAGGTTATGAGTTTTCATCTTCCACTGATAACTCATCCACACAGAAGCTCTGTGAGTCAGCAGGTGGCTGTGGCATTCCACTGAGGAATAAACTGAGCTATGTGGAGCTAACTGAGGCCTCCGGGTCCCAAGATATGGAATGGCCTTTCCGTCCTGAGCCTTGGCCATTATCTTTCCACAGCATCATGTCACCCCAGCCACTGTTAACTGTGGATTCACTAGAGGGGTCTGGAGGTAGTGAGTCCATGACAAAAGGACCTCAGATAGCAGGACTAAGTCCCAGATCTTCTTTTACACATTGTAGCTGAGTGACTTGCCTGGGCCTCAAACTTCTGTCTGGGAAGATGAGATGATCATATCCCAAAGGCTAATGTAAGGATCACCATGAATGAACTGCATCTGGTCTACAGCCAGCAGTCATGAATGAGAGCCTGTGACTTTAAGGAAAGCACCTTGAAACATTGTTTATCAACTTACTACACTGTAGAACTTCTCTTTGGGCCCCACATGGCTTTCTCAAGGAATTTACTATTCTTGAAAGATCTACGTAATCCAACCTGAATGTCAGGCTACAGTTCTCTGTCAGTAACCACAACTTTAGAATTGTATAAAAATCACAAAGTTTGGTTAGTGACCACAAGTCTAAGGTTGATCTTTATTCTTTTGCTAAGGAAAAATGGGCCTTCCCAAGGCTAGCCAAATGTTCAAGAGTAGGAGTTGGCACACTGTAGCCCAGGGGCCAAATCTGGCCCACTGCCTGTTTTTATAAATAAAGTTTTATTGGCACACGGCCACATTCATCTGTTTGCATGTTGTGTGTGGCAGCTTTCCCACTGTTACAGCAGAGCTGAGTGTTGCAACAGGGACCATATGGCCCACAGAGCCTAAATAGTTACTATCTGTCCCTTCACAGGGAAAGTTTGCCAACCTATGCTCCAAAGCCATGTCATAACTTAGTCTACTGGAAGTCATAGAGGAAGCTCCCAACAGATGGGAAATCTCTAGGGTGATGTGAGGTCCCAACAGGGGAGAGAAGTAGAACAGCAGAGACTAACTTACAAAAGGAAGGAACCAGAAACAGATCTGGGACTAGGATGAGAAGAACATGATGAGAAATGACTTCCTTTTCATCGCCTGGTATTTCAACTCTGGAGTACATGACAGAGCCAGCAGGTCACGGCAGCTGGCTTGGTTGGGGAGCATGGAGAGATGGTCACCACAGCGGTAACACAGAGTGCCGGACCACGTCTTCACCCCTGTCATGTGCCATTGGGGTCCTTCAGCTCACCCAGCCCACAGGATAGCCATAGTGGTGGGGAAAGCCACTGTCTCTCTGTCATTTGGAAGTGGAGGATGCCAAGGCTGAGAATGTAAAGGGACCCACCCAAGGTCACAAGGCCAGTGAGTTGAAGTCAGAGCACAGACTTCCCACAGCTGTGCTCTTAATTGTGAATTTCTTTAGGTTCTAGCCAAGTGCATGTCCTTCCCCTGAACCACCAGCTTTCTGGGGGACCTGGTGACCTTGTAATGGCATCTTTCCCCATTTCTTCACCCTTTATGGTCACAGAAGTAGGGTGAAGATTACCCCCACCCCCAGCCATTGCCCTCCCTGTCTGTCAAAGCTGGAAATAGCAATTCTCCCCAGTGGGTTCCTCTCACCGATGCTGTAGCTCAGAGAGAGAGTCGAAGATAATCAGCCTAATAGTTGGGCAGACATCTTGATAGAGCAATGATAGCAATTGGCCTGAAATGTGGGGAAAGAACAGTGTTTTATTTGGTCCGGGAGTTCTTTTCCACATACCTATCATCAGAACATTCGCCATCGAGAGCAGCCAGGAGCACGAAAACCCCCATGATGGGAAACAGAAGGAAAGTGTTAGACGGATGTCGGGCAATCTCACTAAATATACCCATGACTCAGGATTCTGCTGTCTTCTCTGGAGAAGCAGCCTGCCTTGGAGAAATGAGCATCCTCCTGGAAACCCCAGAGGCGTGCTCTAGAAGCACAGTGTGAGCCTCCACTGTCTAGAACACCAATTCCTGGAGCTGGGAAGAGCTTGGTGGTGGAGTACTCGCCTGGCATGTGCAAGGCCCTGGTTTCAAATCTCTGCACTGCCACAAACAACAATAATAATAATAATCTTTGAGTTCCTAAGCATGCCTTCATCTCCACTGTTTCTCCCACACAAAAACTGAAACCATGTTGATTCAAAAATAGTAATCTGTAACTGGAAAAGGATCTGAAAAAGTCAGTGCTTTTATAATTTACCATTTCTCCTTGGGTTCCCCCCTACAAAAAAAAAAAATGCTTCAAACGTAAGATCACAGGAAAAGTAAATGTTCAGTGGCCTCCATTATATTTTTCATCCACTCTAGAGTCTCTGCCCTCTTAAGCATGTACAGTGTACACATCGGCACACTTCTGTGACTTCTCACCAAGTACCCACTGTATACCAGGCACTGAGGACCTCGGGGATTGATGGCATCTGGCTTCATCCTGGGAGAGAGGAGGAGGCATATTTAAAAAAAAAAAAAAAGACAGACCGTCATAAGCCAGTGAGAGAAGTGACAGGAACAAGGGACCCACACTGAGGAAAGGGAGGGAAGAAGTCACCCAGATGCCAAATGACATTTAAGCTGAGGCATAAGGATAAATGTTCCCAGCTGGGGCCTTGCAGACGAGTGGGGAGCATGCAGAGACCTCTGTCCCCTTGTACAGAACCGTGGTGACAAGGAGCTTCCCCAGACCCTCGCTGCTTTAGGCCTGAAGATATAAAGTTGGGAACTGGAGACACAGACCCCAGAGTGATCCAGTCTACCCAAACACTCATCCAGCCGTGATCAGCGAGGAGCAGTCACACTACCTCACGGTAGAAGCAACATTCAAAACCACAAGCCACATGATGCCGTTCCTCTGCTTACAATGCTCATGTGTTTCCAGCAGCCCCAGAATAAGATCTGACTTGTCTGGTGAACTGTGGGGCCCTGGATAAGCTGCCCGCCTTGTGTAGATCTCTCCAAACTCATGTCACTCTGCTTTTGGACCGCCATCTCCAGTCACAATGGATTCAGTTCACTTCTTCCCCACCTCAGAGCCTATGCCCAAGATGTCCCACCTACCTGGAATTCCCACCCACTGGTTCTCATCAGCTCGTTACAGTTCATCCTTCCTTCGCACCAGGTGACAGAGGGAGGCCCACCCTACCCACTAAGGGGCTCCCTTCTGTAACCCCCTGAGTATCTCACTCTCTGCAAAGAGCTTACTAAAATTTTTACTTCTTTATTTGATTGAGGGCGGGGTTTCTTATATTCTCTATGACAGTGGAAAATATTGAGGGTAGAGACTGGATTATTCTACCAGCAACCACAGTTCCTTGCATACAATAGGTGCTCAGTTAATACACTGCATCCTATGTTGAGACTATGACAGTTCTGACATCTTACCCTAAGTACAAGCTAACATATTAGCCTGTCACTGTTTCCTGGGTGTCACCAGAAGACATTAGGCTGCAGGATGGCTTGGGGAGGTGTCTCAGCCAGTAACACACTTGCTATGTGCGTGTGAGAACATGAGTTCAATCCCTGACATCTGCATACAACTCCAAGTATGACAGTGTGTGCCCATAGTCTCAGAGCCAAGGAAGCGGAGTCATGAGGATCCCTGTGGGTTTCTGGCTAGCTAGTCTAACAAAATCAGAAAGCTCACAATTCAGTGAGAGAAAAATATAAGGTAGAAAGCAATAAAGACACCCAGTGCTGACATCCAGCTGCCACATGCACATACATGTTCAGGATGCACCACACACATGTACACAAGACTCCAGGGTCACAGACAATGGATTTCTATAGTCAGAGCAATGCAGATTCCAAGTTCCAATGTCCACATGGTATCAGGAAGTATACCTGCTGATCCTGCATGTAACAGAGTTGCCTCTCAGGAGAGAAGCCCTGAGCTTACTGAGGCTGGGTCTCAGCAAGGGTAGTAAACACGCTTATCTTTCAGTCCAGAGAGAGACATTCTTCTCTATTAAACCTGGTAATCCTGTCCTTTACTCTGCAGAGATATTTTCTTTGACTGCCTAGGCCATACATAGATGGTCTAGAAAATATGCTCTGGAATGTTCCAGAATACCCCAACAGTATAGACTTCAGCTCCCAAAACATGTAGAAACAGGAGCAAGCCCAGGCACAAACAGTCCTCCAGCCCTGCGTGAAATTTCTAACTTTTGTATCTATGGAAGCACCCAACGCCCTTTGAATAGCTGATGAGCTCACAAAACACACAGGTACACTGTCCTTGCTTCTCAGTCCTTTAGAGAACTCACCCAAAGGAGCCGTAGCTGGGCTGGGAACTGCTAGACATGAAGAAAACTAGCTCAGTGAACTTTATAGTCTTTTATTTATCTTTGGGGAAGAAGAAGAAGAAGAAGAAGAAGAAGAAGAAGAAGAAGAAGAAGAAAGCAAACCCACTTGTTGAGTTTCCTCAGAGTGCCAGAAACCAAGAACAGCTTGGTTCCAGAGGAACAGAAACGATGTGCTGTGGAAAAATGGCTGAGATGCACCCTTTGAGTGCTCAGTGCAGGAAAAGAGTGTGCAGAGAATGAGCTTGCAGAGCACACCCTCACACCTCTCCTATAACTCCTTCATGGTACCCTATGACCAATTCACCACCCTCCTTTCCTGGGGTTGGGTCGTGTCATATGTTGGGCCTACTGGCTTCTATTTTTCTTTTTAGCGTCTTAGACATTTGGAACCTGAAAGCTTAAATGTGTCTTGTTTTAACTTAAAACAAAAATGATCGTTTTGAAAGAACATGCCCATTGCTGTGCCCATCTGAATCAATGTGACAAAGTTCCAAAATAATCCCCCTTGAAATATGTAATGAGAGTACAGAGAGAAGGCAGACCAGGAATGAGATTCTTGTGCAGGGTAGAGCAAGCAGACATTCACAGAAAATAAGGGCCACAAAAATGAAGTTTACACAGACATGCATGCTGGCCAAAACACCCATACACATAAAAGGTTTAAAAAAAAAAAAAAAGACCATATAGAAGCCAATACCTGCTTCTTGCAGAACCCCGAAACATGCATAGGGGAATATGAGACTTAAGTATGGCCACACATCACTTAAGATAGGGATACACTCAAGAACTATTTTGCTTTACCCTGGCATATACACCATGAAGCACTCATACAACCTGAGAAGGCTGAGGGAGCACTGGCCCACATGGCCACATAGGTTGTCCAGCACCGACCAAACATTTCATGCAACTCATAACTGTGTTCGCCTTTTTCTTATAATTATAATCTCTGCCTAAAGGCAGAGAACATTTTTGCATTACAAGCCTGAGATTAGGAACACTTGCCTGATGTTCTATACCTGAGGTTGGAATCTTAGATCGAATATTTCAAGTCACAGCTTGAATTGGTGGAGTGACTTTGGGGTGAAGGCGTGGCAGACAGGAAGGGCATAGTGCCTAAAACCCTTGTCAATATCCCGGTGTGGAATCTTCCATAGTATTTAAATCCAAATAGACTGTTTCTTCTAAAAACAAATAAGCAAAAAAGAACAAAATGGGGGCTGGAAAGATGGCTCAGCAGTTAAGAGCACTTGTTGCTCTGGCAGAGGACCTAGGTTCGATTCCCACCACCCTGAGAGTGGCTCACAACTGCCTGTAACTCCAGTTCCAGAGAATCTAACACCCTCTCCTGGCCTTCATAGGTACTACATGTGTACAGAGCACTACGGTACAAGCAGGCCAAACACTCATACACATAAAATATAAATAAATCTTAATAAAATAAAAAGAATAAAAACTGTGCCTATCCCTGCAGTCCAGTGTGGGTTAGCACCGGCAGAGTGCCGGATACTTCCATGCTCTGCTCACGTTGCCCTTGACCCCACCTTCCCTGTTCTCTGACTTCGCTCACTCTTGGTCCTCCCTACCCCCTCTTGGGTCGTTACAAATGGCAGGTGATGGATTACTACATGACTGAGCAGAGGAGAGGAAGGTCATTGCTCCATCTCTCTCTCTTTCAGATTCAGTGCAGGACTGTCCACGGAACTGCCACGGCAATGGCGAATGCGTGTCCGGACTGTGTCACTGCTTCCCAGGATTCCTAGGCGCAGACTGCGCTAAAGGTACGTGTCACCACTTCCCTGCAGAGGGGCGGGAGGAAGAGCACCCCTGGTTGCCTTCCTATGTAGTCCTCTGCACCGGGACGCTGTAAACCCACGTGCATGCTCAAAGGTTCCCCCTTCGGCAAGGAGCGGGTTTTGATATATGACCAGCGGCCAGTGTGCCTGTAGGAGTCAGCCAGCCAGCCTTGGCACTGAGGTGTGCTGAGAAGAAAGATGTGCTAAAAATGAGATGGTCGGATTTCCTGTAAAAGCAGAAGTGAATTACCATCACTCCTTTCTTATAATCATTAGCTTCTATGTAATGGGAGATTAAGCATCTCAGGGTTAGTGAATTTCATTCATTCTGGCCAGCTACACTCCTAATCTAGGAAGTGCTATTTATCTTTGTGGAATTGGTTTTAAATTGTATTATTAATTTATCTAGACTGCTTTGCAAAGAATGGCTGGGGCCTTGGGATTCTTGGGGGAAAGGTAATTTAAGAAAGAAAATGGCTCTCTGAAGAACGAGGAATTTAGAGGCTGCACACCTGTCTTGTAAGAGACCTTCAGTGTGACCTTCAGGGTGAAGTGTAGTTGGGGGCACAAATACACACACAGCTGTCCGGAAGAACATAAACAAATACATCCACAGAGTCTTGCATTGTCCTTTTCTGTTCCATTTGTCTAAAATACGCGGCACCACCTATAACATGGAGAGCCCACCCACAAACAGGGAAGTGTGGAAAACTTCCTCACTCAGCTCGGGTTTTTCAGTGCGAGCTGTGCCCTGACACATCTCTGTTGCTTGGTGACCTTGTGCAAGCCAGTCAGCACATCTGAATTTTGGTTTCCTTATCTAGAAAAGGGAGCCTGGTGTCAGAAGTTCAATGAGTAGTGTAGCCACACACAATGTGGAGTACTAATAAGCACACAGTAGTAAGTACTGACAGTACTAAGTACTGCTAGGGCTGATGTGGCTCAGCAAAGCACATTGTGAGGTGCCAAAGGGTTTGGTTTTATTGCCTATTTATATTTTAACTTATTTATATAATTAGGTCATCTTTTTATCCCCTTTATTTGCATTTCATTAAACGATTTCTGCTTTGACATTAAAAATCAGTAAAGCTGCTACATCTTAAATGATACCATTCCTTTGTCCAACCCTCAAGCTCTTGCTCTGGAAAATATTATCTAGACACTCTCCATAGTTTAAAGATCTGAGATTTGCATCCTGATGGGTACTCGGTGTTAAGTGAGTGAGGCTTTTCTATCCCTGAAGCCCAGGCATTGGTGGACATGTGTGTGACATCTCGTCTGTCCCACAACACACAGGTTTGGTCCACTTATCAGAGGTAGAAAGATAGGAAACATGAAGCCTGTGAACAGTTTCCTTAGCTGCGTTTCCAACAGAGCACACTCATGTCCCAAGACACAGGGACACATCCACAAGGAGAAGGACAGACTATCAGCTCCTTCTGGTGCTGGCTCCAAGGGGTCCAGCGGGATGGAGGTTGATCCTACGTTGCCATATCAAGTGCTTTTCCTAGTGAAGGCTTAAAGGAAGGCAAGCCTCAGTATCGTCTGAATGGCTTTTCTTGTGTAATCTAATTTTCCTGAGAGTGAAAGCATTAATGAGAAGAAGGACTGAGTCGCCCTTTTATATGTGGCTGCAAATGGGCTGAACACTCTGCCGCGCAGGCTGTGAGCTGTAAATGTGTATTAACACTGACACACATCGATGTATTATTAATCCTAAAAACCATGTGTGCTCTGACTGCACATCCAGTTACTGGCCTTTCAGACCCAAGTACCCAGCCATTTAAGAACCCTCCACTCTGAATCCATTTGCCGACGCGTGTCCATTCTGCATTATGGATCTGTAATGGAGTGTACATTTAGCTTCTTAAAAGGACTCTCGGTGTGTGTTTTGCATTCGCCACCTGTGCTGTGGCTGGGCGCACCCTCCAAGTGTGCATTAGCCATAGTATATAATTGATCCTTGTGAAACAAATATTGAGTGGCTGTTAAGAGGAGTTATTCCTTCCTACTCCGTCGTCGTTCCTGAAATCGGGCTTTGAACTTGTATGCATATTTTAATTTAACTGTTGATGCATATGATGGGTAAAATTGAGGCGCTTAAAGAATGAAATTGCCTTCCACTGTATCCCTCATTTGTTGTAGGCAAAGTTGGTTTTAGAGTATGGGAAGCAAGTGCCTGCCTCTCCGCCCTAATGGTGCTTCTCCCTTCATGCTTTTGAAGTGACCACAGGTCAAGCTGTTTCGTTATGAACCATGTGTGCTTTCTCTTGGTTCTAAGCCCCAATTTCCTGAACTTTGATCTTCAGTGTACCTGTCTATTGCTTTTTGCCATCAGTACTTTGACCAACTTATTTTTCAGTCAAATATCATTATGTGTACACAGATATATTTCTTTTAAAAAGAACAATGCCAAAAGCAAAAATTGAAAGAAAAAAAAAAGAGAGACTAGAATTGGTTGTCATGAATATGAAATGTGAATGCCCCTTTAAAAATAACCAGAGACTTGCCAGGTGGTGGTGGCACACACCTTTAATCCCAGCACTTGGGAGACAGAGGCAGACAGATCTCTGAGTTCAAGGCCAGCCTGGTCTACAGAGTGAGTTCCAGGACAGCCAGGGCTACACAGAGAAACCCTGTCTCAAAAAACCCAAAAATTAATAAATAAATAAATAAATAAATAAATAAATAAATAAATAAATAAATAAATAGTAACCAAAGACTCCTCTTTTCTACCACAGTGAGTATCTAAGCCACGTCATCTTCTAACCGTTTATGACTCATTAAGAATCCAGTAGTAAGGGCTGGGGCTGTAGCGTAGAATGATTGTCTCAAATGCATTAATGTAATGCATGAGGCCCTGTGTTCAATCCCCAGTACTGCAAAACAAAACAAAACAAAAACCAAGAATCCAACAGTAGACCCAAATAACCATGCAAACCCTGACTTCTTAGGGAAATCCAAGTTTAAGTGTCTCGTCCCATAGGCTTTGGCTTCTGAGAATAATATAATGCCCCGAGTGCACCTGTGTGATAATAGATTCACAAAACAGACTCCAGCTGCCTGGACAGCTTCCAGCAGGGGAAATCGAATCCCTGCACAGGGTGCTCATCTGATGCTGAAGCCCGCACTTTCCACTACTCTCCAACACTAAGTATGTCCTGGACACTGCAAATTATTGAATGCATGCTCTCTCATTTGTCCACATATCAACAATGTGACATGAGTCATATTTGTACCAATCTTCCCCACACCATTTTTTTAAAGCTTTTTACATTAAAGGTGGTAAAGATGGCTCAGTGGGTAAAAGGGTATTTGTCATCAAAACTGACAGCCTGAGCTCAGTTCCAGGAACCAACATGATAGAAAGAGGGAACTGAGTCCTGAAAGTTATCTTCAGACCTCCGAATATGTGCATACATGCATACACACACACACACACACACACACACACACACACACACACACACACCAAGTAAATATAATTTAAAACTTTTCAAGTAACTTATAAATACAAGTTACCAAAATAAAAGAATTTCCAACCACAGTCCCCCAAGTTTCTATAAGGTCAACATTTTAAATTTAAATCTAAAAGCCAGAATTTGAACTAATTTATAGAATTTTTTCCACTCTTGCCTTTCACATCTGGTTCAAGATCCCATGCTTTGTTTCATTATCGTGACCCCTTGGTCCCTCTGGTCCATCTAACCCATGATACTTCTTTATTCTTCTTGTCTTCCATGGCCTTGCCCCTTCTGAACAGCATTGCTTAGGCAATTTGTATACATCTCTCAGTTTGGGCTGATCTGCTACCTTCTATGATTAGATTGAAGTTCTGCATTTTAGATACTATGTACCCCTCAGTGTATTATATCAAAGATGAGTGAAGCTCCTATTCAGATATGAAGAAATGTTAAAGGCAATTGTATGAATGTGCACATGCTTACCTTTCTCTCTTGATGTTTTGCACGGGCAAACTGGCTTAAAGGCCCAACTCCATTGTTATTGAACAGTCTGTCAGTGGCTCGGACAAGACCCATTCACATATAACCTTTGAGCCCAAGAAACTCTGGTGTCAGCAGGGAGTAGCCTGAGGCTGATAAAGGAAGGCCATAGGACAAGCAAGAGCAGTTGGTTCTCAGCCTCCTGCTGCCCACAGCAGCATGACCCATCTCCTGGCTGTGGCCTGCCACCACTTCCCTTCTTTCTGGATTAAAACACTGCAGATGCCATGAGGGCAAGGTCCCCCCTCATCAGGAATTCTCAGCACCTTTGTTCTTGCTCTGACAGCTGTACCCCGAACGCCTTGGGTTCTGCCAGCCCGCTAGCTAGCGTAGGCAGCCAGCAAACTCGGGCCCTCCTGCCAGGGGGAGAATTTGCCACGTTAGCAGGCGCAATTCCCATCACATCCAAGCGACCTGGTATGTGTCCAAGTGACAGAACTACAGATTTCCTCTCTTGACCTCACACTGTGCACTCCATGCCCTCAGATGCTCGGCGCAGGCAGCTGTTCCTTGTCTTCTTAAAAACCTGCCCGTCTGCATCGGGCGTCTGAAGTCATCCTTTTCACAGAGCGTGGGGACCATCAGCACACATTTGCAGAGCACTCATTCTGCACCCCCTACTGTCTTGGAGCTCCCAGGGGCACTGAGGTCAAAATGGACCTGACCCTCACTAGGGAGGAACACTGGATGCTTCTAACGTGACATTCCAAGTCAGGTGAGGGAACTTAACCACGCACATGTCTGTTACATGTCTACTAGAAGAATACTGCTGCACGAAGAGCCAGAAACACAAGGTGTGCAAAGCAGTCCTGAGCCCTGCTTCCATAAACACATGGGAAGTTAGTGGCTCATGGTACCACATTGGAATGGGCACTGTGAATGCCTAGATGTTACTAGGGAGGAGGTCAGGAAGTTTATGAAGCACAGAAGTGGTGTGCTGTAAGCAGGGGAATCTTTGGGGATCCTTGAACACAGCCTTGGCAATCACACTGAAAGAAGAAGATGAATATAAAAGATGTATCATACCAGCAGGCCCTAGGGACGGGGACACAGCAGACCACACCACACAGAGGCTACATGGAAGGCAGCCCTCAGAGTGAGATCAAACAGGGGGAACTTGAACCCATGGTCAAATGCACTCACTGAGACTCTAGAGTGCCATAGCAGGGATGAGGGAATTCACTGATGCTTGCAATGTTACCAAGCCCAACCAGCAAGGGAAGGTCAGACGAGCTTGAACACACAGGTGTATTTGGTAGCCTGGGCTAGGTGCTCACAGCCTGTGTGTGGGAATGTTGTACCTTCAAGAAGAGTTGAAGGTTTCTAAAGTTGATTTTTTTTCCCCTTGTTGTTTTGTGAGACTGTCTCACATAGTTCAGGCTGACCTTGAACTCCCTTTACAGCTGAGGCTAACCTGAGGCTAGCCTCGAATTCCTAACCCTCTTGCCTCCACCTCTTAGCTGCTGAGATTACAGGCATGCACCACCATACCTGGTTTAAAAAAAAATGAAAATGATACAGTTTAATGGTATTTATGAAAATAGCCAGTTAATAAAAAAGAGTAAGAGAAAAATCTCAAAGAAACTCCAGTGAGGAAACTACCATGAAGAATCCCATTCACAGATGCAGAGTCTGAGGGATATGCCACTTATTTCCCAATAGTTTGTACCTTTTTCCATCAGTTGATTCTCTGGCCCAGCTATAATCCTGCTTCTCATCCAAGTTCTGGTTGACCCTCCAGCTTTGCTGTCTCTGCTCTTTCTCTTCTGTGGCTCCCTCCTCGCTGTAAAGCTGTTTGTTATGGGCTGGGGGCCCCGGGTTATTGTTCCTTTGCCTCTTATTTACTTTTATTTCAAGGCCTTGCCTTGACTTCACTTCTCCTAGACTTGTAGGCAGGGTCTCCCTGCTTGGCTTTTCAGAAGTGAGCCGAGGCCCAGGCCCTCAGCTTAAACTTGGGCTCCTCTGATGGCTTTCTTGGGTTGAGCTGGAGGCTCCAAGCCACAGCAGAACCATAACAACCGGGAGCCATAGCTGTTAGGTAACCCGAATTTAATAGCTGTTAGAAACGTCGACTCCTGCTGCCAAACAGCTGTCACCGGAGGCCCAGAAATGCCACGAGCATGGGAACATGAAGTTTTTTTAATTTTTTCTCTAGGTGTGAGGCTCAGCTCCTATCTAGCTCTGTAGAGCCTTGAAAAGAGGGAGCAAGGATCTTGCCGTTTCCCTAAGAGGCAAATGTAGCCCCACTACCTACCCAGGTCCTCTTGGCCACGTTCTAACCCTCAAATCAAGCTGTCACCACGATCAACATCATCGTCACTGACATTTATTGAGTTCTTACTGTGTGCAGACCACCAGTGTGAGAAGCTGCATAATTGTCCCACCACCAGCACTGTTGTATAAGTGATGATCACTTTGGAGATGAAGAAAAGGAGGGACCCAAGAGCTTAAATAACTTACTGTCGTTACCCAGATAGAAAGTATGACTGCTGAGATTCGAACCCACATCGGGCCTAAACTCCTCAGTAGACCAGCCATGAGATGGGCTTCAAAGAGATGGGGGATGACAAAGACATGGTTCTGCACAGCCTGTGTTACTAGTATGCGTTAGATACTGCTTTACAATCTGGGGGTGTAAAGAAAATAACCACATGTTTAAGGGTTTACTAAACAGAAATGGCAGAGCCAGAGTGTGAAACCAAGGCCATTTGACTCCAACCCCTGGTGCTCCAGCCATGTCCTCTGAGCAGCCAGGTGGGTTTCCTCCCCATCTTCCCACCCTTTGCCAGCTCCTCCATTTCACATCTCCACCCTGTCCTCGGGTCCCCTTCTCTGTGTACTGGCCACCAGACTCTCCACATGGCTTTCCTCATCCTCACCATCTCTGGAGCTTTCTCAGACCTCTTCCCTTGAACACCCTCAGGGACTTCCAGTCACCTTCTCAACTGTGTACTGTTATCGGGGAGATTATCATGAATGCAAGTTCCCAGGTTCCTCCCCCACGCCAGGCAACTGAATCATGGGATTGTGTGCCTCTTACCAAAACCTCCTAGGGCCCTGCAGGTGCTCAGGGTCCACATTCTAATACCGAAGAACAAATATCTTAGAACGGTGTTAAAGGTCATCCTTGAGCTACACTGCTCTTGCTCCATACAGCCCACTAAGGCCCACATATCACAGGTTCTAGAACTTAGTCCATCCAAGTACTGGGACTGCTCATTCCTCTTTGCTCACAGCCTTCTGGGCTGGAAGAGACCCATAATCCCAAAAACTTTTACTGTGCAACTGATGGTCTTTTGTGGAAGTCAAAGTTACAGATCACCAACCTCCAGAAGCACTCCCGCAAATAACCCTGCTGTCCCTCAGAGGCAGGAACAGTGAAGGATTGGGGGTAGGGCTCTGTCATGGTCTGCCATGCTGTTCTGTCTGGAAAGAGAGCTCGTCTTCTCTTGCTGACCAAAAGCAGAAGCGGTTGTCCTTGTCCCCAGTTTGACACCCAAGCCATAGCATGCACTTGCTAAAATGTCTGATGACTTCACAGTAAGGGGGCAAGGCTCACAGAGTTAAAATGTTGCCTGAAATGGGACCAGTCTGAGTCCTGGAGAGCATGGTGTTAATCTGTCAGAGTCATCATGCCTGTGACAGCGAGTCAGCCTAGGTACAGCGTGAGTGGAAGGAGCATGCACAGGCTACGGGGAGGTCATACAAGATAAAGAAGTGCTAACGGAAAGGAGACACTGTTTAGTTCACAACCCACGCGTGTTCTCAGGATGATGGGGTAATAAAAAAAAAAAAAAAAAAACCAGAAGCTACAGAATTGGAATTCGCTGGATTTGACTCTGTCCTCCTCTAGTTAACTGTGCCTGTTGTAGACCATCACTTAGCCTCTCTGAGCCTCAGTTTTGTCTTCTATATAATGGGGACGGTTGCCTTGCTGGGAAATGTCAACATAAGCGCGTGTGAAATGTGCAGAAGCACAACAGCACACATGACACACTCCAGAAATGTTGAGTTCACCTACACAGCAAGCTTCTGATGTCAAGAAAAAAGTAAGGTCATGTGACAGGGGCAGATTTGAGGATGCGACTCTAATGGGTATACTGTTAAGTAGACACCCCAATTCCCGGCAGTGACAGCCCTCTAAGCCCTAACCATAAGTACTTCCGGCAACCCCCACAGGCAGACCCTTGTGACTGGCTCTTTCACCATTATCTGCTTCCATCTCCTCTGCTCACCAAGGGGAAAGGGCAAGCCCTCAACTCCTTCCGGATAGTGGGGTTCTCCCACTACCACAGAAACATGCCCTGCACAGCATCCTTGCAAAAGAATCATTCTGTCCCTTGCACAGCGGCCTCACCCCCTCATGAAATGTGCCCCAGTTCCACCTACCCTACCTGGGTTGCTTCTCTCCCTCTCCCACCCCTGAAGGCAGGCGAGCCTGGATTATGGCTCCTGCCCCCAGAATGTTCCACGGCCTGTTGCAGTTTAACAACCCAGTTCTTCCCCTCCTCCCTCCCACCCCTGGCCTGAAGAAGCGACTGTGCAGGGATTTCTTGGCAGCTAGGCCCAGGAAGAGAGGCTGGAAGCAGGTGCACCCAGAACGTGTTCTGCAGCAAGTGACTGAGCAAAGTCACGTTCAACGGCCCAGTACAAGGATAACTGCTACCACATCTCAAAGATGAGCTACCTCCCAGGCACCACGCAGAGCACTTTGCGTGAATGATGTGGTTTCAGCTCTTCCCAATGCACATTATCTTTATTTCACAGCCGAGGAAACTGGATCTCAGAAAACAGAGCCAGAGGCGTTGGGGGGGGGGGGAATTTTATTTATTTGTCTATTTTTTGCTTTTGTGAGACAGGGTCTCACTCTATAGCCCAAGATGGCCTAGAACTTGCTATGCAGTCAGGTTTCAAACTTGTGGCAATCCTCCTGCCTCAGCCTTCCAGGTGCTGGGATATCAGGCGTTCACCACTCTGCCCCATCGAGGTGGCGTTTTATACATACCCGCTGCCGCTTGGTTAGTGATTCCCACATTTGGTACCTTGTTCAGTTTTCTCAACCAGCAACTCCTGGATGGACTCTGGTCACAGTTTCTAATGCAGTAAGTCTGGGATCTCTAGAGCTCGTTCAGTTCCCAAAGTCTTCA
This sequence comes from Peromyscus melanophrys, assembly GCA_902168415.1. NCBI lineage: Eukaryota > Metazoa > Chordata > Mammalia > Rodentia > Cricetidae > Peromyscus > Peromyscus melanophrys. The sequence continues at coordinate 33,204 of CABHPR010117562.1, forward strand.
GCTGGAGGCCAGACCTTCTGGCAGCTGACTCATACACATTCAAGTTCGAGGGTGAATCTGGATCATGGAACTCAGCTGAGACTGCCCAACGGGCCCTGGGATCCCTGACACCCACCTTCATTCCTTTGCTTTTGAAACAAACCACTGACGACCTCTTCTGTTCTCTTCTCTTGGCTAAGTAGCAGCACAGTCGTAGAAGAGAGGGTGCCTAACCCTGGGGAGGGGAGTGAGGCCTGTGGCCTGGGAGATACCCTGTTGTTTCACAAAGACAACAAGGGAAAAACTCCAGTCTCTAGAAATTATGTAGGCTGGGATGGGGGACAGATATTCTACCCTGTAA
>CABHPR010117562.1:36043-43099 GCA_902168415.1 Peromyscus melanophrys
TCCAAAATAAATCAATTAATAAAGTATTTAAAAAACCAGCTTTCGGGTCACTTCTTGAAGAGCATCATTTGAGAGTACCCCTGCACAACAAATCCAGCTCCCAGATAACTTGTCAACCGTAGCCATTTTGCCTCTCCCTTCCTGTCAAGCCTCCCCGACAACCCTTCCATCCCTCTGAGTCTTCTCTCTACCGAACGTGGCAGGTAGACAGGATTTGTTTTTCTGAAAACATCAATGAGTAGTTGTTCCTGTAACTGCCTACCGAGTAAATAACACTGATAATTCATCTCCTCCCTTACAGAGAAGCTGGGAAGGGGGAACTCCAGCTTGATCATTAAAATGAGCTTTACACCATTTAGGTGACTCTAAATTGTGTCATTTTTTTGTCATCAGCCTGTTAACTTGTCAGTCGTTAGTGGCAGCCGTAATTTATTTTTCTTCTGCAGGAGTCTTAAAGCTTCCATTTACTAGATTTAGTAAAACAGGAATAGTCAATTTGTACACACATTTTAATTAATTTTAAATAGAAGCTTGAATGCACAATGTTCTCCTCCTGGAAGGCTGTGGAATAAAGGAGAGAAACAGGGAAGGTACAGCATCTCACATCTGGGTCCTGGATAGTCAGGACCAACTTCCACCCACACCCAGAAAGGACCAGGAAGGAAGCTGACGCGTTCTTTCCACTGGGGCCACCTGGCACTCTTTTTGTTACAGGGGTGGTGTGTTTGTGTACATGTGCACATGTGTATACACAATGGCACATGTGTGAGAACTACGGCTTTTTTTTTAAATCATATCAACCCCTCCAGTCAGGTTGGGGATCCAGTTGGAAAGATCACAGGAGCATTCATTACTTGTCTAGCAGGTATCAGCTCCTACAATGATTCCTTGGTCATGTGACATTTCCCCCCTCACATCCACTCCGAGAGACAAGTTTTTAAAGAGGATGCTGAATACCCAAGAAGTTTAATCGCTGTTTTCAAAGCCCACAGCTGACACGCGAAGACAAGCTGCCAAACCTGGGACTTTCTGGCACTAGAATTATTGCCCTTTTCACTTCTACTTTGTGCTGCTTCTTGGTGGAATGTGGAGTCCAAATAATTTTCCTGTTCCGTCTTAAAAGATAATGATCATTACGTGATCACACACAGAAAAAAAATTAAATACGAGTAGTTGTTCACACAAGAGGCTGCCAGTTCCCACGCAGCTTCTCCAGCGTGGACAAGTCTGAGCCACACCTATGTATTTTGAGGCCCTGGGATGGGTTGTGTCTGAGAATCAATTACAGGAAGCATTCCTGGCTTTCCATGTTTTGAACCCAGTGACGACGAGCAGGCTTCATTCTTGGTGTCAGTGGTCATGAGTTCCTTGAGTTCCACTCTTCCAGTCAGCCCCTGTGGGGTTTTTTAATGTGCCCTGCTTTCCAGCAAACATCAGTGTCTTGCATCTCTGACCACAGTCCCAGCAAGCTGGCATCAAACAAATTGAGAAAGGGCTACATTTAGGAACACCGTGACCTGACTCATTTTCACTTTTTCCCTGAGTAATTTAAGTAGGTCACATTTTAAACTTGACTTCCCAGGCATCTGATTTTAGATGAAAACCAATTCTTATTTTCTAGACAATTCTATTTTTTCCCCCACCACTTGGAGTTTGTGCAAAAGAAAAGGAGAAAATAATCCTTCCTTTTATCAACTAATATAGACAATAATCATTTATTTCTTCCCCTACCTTGTAGGAGTAAAAATGATGCAGTGGGGCACAGTGGTGGGGATTCGAGGTCTTGTCTTCTATCCAGGTAGCCCATCCAAATATACAGTATGCAGATCAGAAACGGTCTTGGAAGGCTAGACATTGTATAGATGCATTTCTCTCTGCTGCTTATTTCGGGCGTGAGGGTGGAACTGGGGTGAGAAACGATGCATATTCTAGTCTTCCTTCTGGAGATCGTTCCATGTGACCCAGATCAGAAATGACAAGTAGGTTTTCTCTTGAATGCCAGCTCTCCCTCCTTGCAGGTCTTAGCCTGGGCATTGAGATGGTTTTCAGGCTCTTTCTAGGCTCAGAAGATACCATGATCCATTAATGACATCTGCAGAGTCACAAAAGAGGGGATCCTAATCTGCTTGAATACATTTGCATTTCTCACCTTGAGCTAGGATGAACTGATGTGGAGCAAACTTACTTTGTCTCTAAACCTCTCAAGACCTCAAGAAAGTACATCATTTCTCTTGCTAGTTCACACTTGCACAGTCCCTATTTGGTGTTCCAAGCTCTTTTCTCTACCCTCCAAGACAATCAGTATCTCTAGTAACTACAGAATCCCCTGCTTAACATCCTATGTGTTAGAAGCATGCGCCCTCCGCTATCTAAAAGGTTTATATGAATTCAATATGTGCCTTTGATGTCATTTGAACTCATTCCTCTCTAGATACTTCATAAGGATAAGAATTTTGGAAATAATATCCCCAACACTTTCTACAAATGCCCTCTTATAAAGTATTTGGGAAGATAATATCTCATCCATCATATGCCAACTATTGAGATGTTTTATTTCAAATCAGTTTGAAATTGAGGGGGAAATCCATTGTGTTTGCAACATGAGGCCTATTTGAGGCATTGCTCTTTCTCTGTCTTTCATAAATACTCCTTGGTGCTTTCCCATAAACCCTCGGATATCAAGAATGCAGAAGTTTTTACCCAAGCCAGTCAGCATTATAGAACTCAGAATTGACAGGAAATCGTCTTTGGTAAGCACTGTGCCTGTCCTCAAGAAGGTTACCATGTCCCCAGAAAGTCAGACACTCACAGAGGGAAGTTAATGACAGTACCATGACCACAGAAAGGATGAGTAAAGCAGGGTGGGCAGTGGATTAAGTAGTGATCGGACTGACAACACAGTCTGCTCGGGGAATGGTTTTGTATGTATGTACCATCCATGAAGAATTCTCAGAACCTGGGCTCAAAATCACAGACAGCACCAGTAGCCACTGAAATACCTACATGGGTCATGTCTGAAGGTCTCTTCCTGAAGTTGTGTGCTGTAACTGGGGCAGCCAGAGAAACATTCTATTTAAAAGACAGGTTGGAAATACAGGCTTATTGCAAGTCACTGACAATAGGACAACTCTAAAGCCTAAAGGAGCCCACTAAAACCCCCTTGTAAATAAACTCTGAAAGTAAGAAGTGGTACATTGAGGCCAACTTAAAGTAGAGTGTAGATGGAGTTTTCCTGTGTCCACCAGGCTCCTGCAGCTGCTCAGACCTGAGTAAACACACAGAGACTTATATTACTTATAAACTATATGGCCATGTCAGGCTTCTTGCTATCTAGTTCTTATATCTTAAATTAACCCATTTCTATAAATCTATGCCTTGCCATGTGGCTCGTGGCTTACCAATATCTTTACATCTTACTTCTCATGAATGCGGTGGCTGGCCGCGTCTCCTGACTCAGCCTTCCACTTCCCAGGATTCTCCTCTCTCCTTATCCCACCTATACTATACTTCCTGCCTGGCTACTGGTTAATCAGCATCTTATTTATCAATCAATCAGAGCAGCACATTCACAGCATACAGAAAGACATCCCCAGCAGTAGAAGTAATGGAATTCCAAACAATCCCCACAGACTTTTCAACATTCATTCCATAAGCAAAGGCAAGAGGTGGGGATAGTTCCAGATGGCATGCTTTGGGCCTGCCTTGATCCTTCTTTTGTTTTTAATAAGTCAGGTTTGTTTTATCTTCCTAATTTAATTCATGTGTTCTCCTTTGAAATAGATACACTTATTTCTTCATGGTACTGATAATAAACTAAGGCAGAAAGAAATTCATTGACTCAAATGTGTCCAGAACAGGAGTCAACTTATCTGAGGATAAAATAATAAGTAAAATACACCCAGACTCCCAGTGCCATAGCCTCTATAACAGAAAGGCTTCTGTAAGAGCACAGCTGTAGAGTGTGTTCACCTGGGTTCCAGCTGGGCCCTGCTTGTGAGTCTTGTGATAAGATCACCAACCTGAGCCTCCAGTGCATGGGGGGATCCTGATCATAGCTGCCCTTCACAGGGTGGTTCTGACCATTTAGTCAGGAAAGGCACAAAGTATCCTCTGCTGTGCCTGGCCACACATGGGCAGGAGCCTCTGACAGCCATATGTTTCTGTTGTTTTTGAAGGTGACGACACACCTCTGTGGCTAAGTCCTCAGCCTACAAGGTTGTATGCAAAGCCATGGTGCCAGACAGACACGGCCCTTCAGATGTCGATCCCTTGTGACCCAGTGTTCTATCTTTGGTTTTACAGCTGCCTGCCCCGTCCTGTGCAGTGGGAATGGACAGTATTCCAAAGGAACATGCCAGTGCTACAGCGGCTGGAAGGGTGCCGAGTGTGATGTGCCTATGAACCAGTGCATCGATCCTTCCTGTGGGGGCCACGGCTCCTGCATTGATGGCAATTGTGTGTGTGCTGCTGGCTACAAGGGCGAGCACTGTGAGGAAGGTAAGCACTGAGAGTCGGCAGGTCAGCTGCTGGAGAGCTATGCAGGGCTTGACCTTGGCCAGAGAGCCCGTGACTGGGCTCCTTAGATTGCCAAGAAAACCTCACTCGGTGTTTTGCGCCCAAAACTTCAAACTCCTGGGCTGTGGTCAACTTCTTTAGTTGTAGACTAGGAAAGGCCTACAGAGATGGTTCTGGAAAGAATGTTTTGTTTTATTCTGCATTACAGACAGTAGCTACTTTTCTCTTCCTCCTTGTGTTTTCTCTTTCTTTTACTCTCTGCCTCTGTCTGTCTGTCTGTCCTCTTTCCCTGTACTCTTCCTTCTCCTTGCCTTCCCTCTCTTCTCCAGATCTTTTGGAAAACATTTATTTGTGTGTGGGGGGGGCACACACATAACACACGTGTGATGGTCAGAGTGCAGCTTACAGGAGTTGGCTCTCTTCGTCTACCGTGTAGGCTCTGGGGATTGACCTTGCGTCCTCAGCCTCAGTAGTAAGCAGCCTTACCTGCTTTGCCCCTGCCAGGCCCCCTCTCCGGATCTAATGCCCTCTTTTCTTCTGCTTCATTTAAAGTCCTCTGAGATTTTCTGGAACTATCTAGAGACAGGAAAGCAGGATTCCTAAGCGCCCCCCTTTCACCCTCAAAGCTGGCTTCTTGGTGTTCTTATGATTGGGCTTCTTTCTTCTTGGTATTCTTAGGCCCATGCACATCTCTGTAAATATTTCAACAAAACCTCTTGTCCTTGGAGAGCAGGCAGGCTTGAAAGACTGTACATATGTGGGTCCTTCTGAGATCCCGCCTACAGCAAACAGAGAATCAAAGAAACCAGAGCAACAAAGCTATGCAGCTAGGTAAGGCCTATGACTCAGAGCAGCCCTCCTTTACTTCAGTCACGACATTGCCTTATCCTTAGATATACCCGGCAGGCCTCCCTTAGAAAACCCCTTACTCCATTGTGTCTACAACTGTGGCCTCAGAATAGGCAGCTTCTACGACATTATTCGTCGACAATTTTTCAATATATCAGCAGTAATACCCTTAATGTCACCCAGAAGTCTGACCCCCAGGTCTCCCCTTGCTCCATTCACTGTACATTTTCCCCCTCTATTATGAAAGGCAGCCTCCCTGTGTTTTATATCATAAAACCAAACTGGGAGTTGGGATGGAGGAAATACTGATTTAATAACCCTGCTGGAAAGGTTCAAGTTCCTGACGATGAGCAGATTACAGGAGGCAAAGCTGCATTTGCTGAAAACATGGGAAAGGTCAATACTATGACAGCAAAGGTTCAAACAACCTTCTGCATATACTGCTGGGCAGTAGCTAAGTACGGGGACTGGGCGTTGCCAGTCTTCAGGTATTTTTTTTTCTTCTTCTCTCCAGGAGAGATGATGTATATGTGAATGGAATGTCCACTAGTTCCTAGACTTTCTTACTCTCCCAGGCAGTCTTATGTAAATGTTCAGAGCAAATCAACCATCCCATGAAGCTAGTAAACCACGTGGAGTGTTGTAGAAGGATGAGATCTCCCCTATCGATCTCTGCTACCCAAAAAGAACGGACAGAGGTGATGCATACGCTGTTTTCAAAAGAGGAAATGGAACCAGAACACCTGAGTCAGCACTTTTTCTTCCATTTAGCTTTTCTATTTCTGATATTCATCACAGTCATAACGTTGGAATGCTGTACCTGAAATGGCAAGGGAATCAATAGTTACCCTCCTCTGTTTTTGCTGCATAAACATTGTTGTACTATTAACAAACGTGTGCAAGAAAATGAAAGGATGTCTTCTTGACCTACAGCAGGATGATGTCTGGGGAAGTGGGAAGGAGAGGGGAACTGACAGGCTAGTTTAAGTCAGCCATGTTTTCATGTCAGTTTCATGGTTGAGTCATTTTTTCAATGACATTTAACTTCATAAATGTAATTCATGGTTCTTTGGGGGTTCATAGTACATATTGTTTGTAAAACCTCCTTTGACCTCCTTTTCCATCCTTGGGGATAGAAACTGCATTCACAACCCGTTTTGTCAAACCTACAGAGGCCCCCAGACCAAACGAGTGCAAATGATTCCAGCCTTCAGGAGCTGGTGTTTCGAGGGACAGGATACTTAACTGAGCAAGACCAATGTCCTCCTTCTAAGTACAACTGTTTCTATTTATAAAGCTTCATAAAAGCACAGAGTCTCTCCTGCCTGTTAAAGACTCTAAAAACGTGGCCAAAAGACCATCTGATGGAACTGGAACCAAATTTAAAATTTACTGTAAAACCATTCCCCTTAGAAGTTTGGATTTGGTTATTCCATCAGCCACTGTAATCACAGAGCACCAAGGCCGTCTTTACTGACACCACTGACCAGAGGAAATGTTGGCTCTCATTTCTAGACACGATAAATGGCCTTTGGATGACAGTCTAGTACTGGGGTAATAAATCTCAGTGGATTTTCCTCCGTTCTTCTTACCATAACTCAAGACAAAGAAAGGAGCTAATATATCTGGCAGAAAAATCTCTCTTTCTCTCTCTCTCTCTCTCTCTCTCTCTCTCTCTCTCTCTCTCTCTCT
>CABHPR010117563.1:0-13708 GCA_902168415.1 Peromyscus melanophrys
TCACCCTCAGCTGCCGCATCTTTCTTCCATAGGTGGTTCAGAATCAGGGAAGCCCTGTGTCCCAGGTGTCTTTTTCAGACAGTTTCTTCCTGTGTCACCCAAGGCAAGTAGCAAGTAGGCTTTTCTCAGATATAGTGTGGCAGGTAGACAGCTGTGGTTGCAGCCTTGAAACCCATCATTGTGTGCTGGAAGACAAAGAAGCAGTAGAGGAAATGTAAAACTAGGCATCGTGGCGCACACCTCTAATCTCAGGACTCAGGAGCTGAGGCAGGAGGATTACCATTAATTCGGGTCCAAGCTGGGTTACATAATGAGATATCTTGCAGTCAGGAGGATTTCGAGGCTAGGAATTTGTTGTGCTTTGGGAGATGTCAGGTCTGTTGCGTCCCTTGTCTGGTCCTCAGGTCCAGTTTGATGTGGTCGTGTCGGCCTTCGCCCTCAGTGAACTGCCAAGCAAGGCTGATCGCACTGAGGTAGTTCAGAACTTGTGGCGTAAGACAAGCCAGTTTCTGGTGAGTTGAAATCCTTTTCCCCTCAAGGTCTGTGGGTCTGTGCCTTGCCCTCTCATCATCACATAGTATTTCTCTTTTCTAGGTCTCTGTGTACTTTCTTAGGGTACCCATCTCCTTTTACACAGTGCCCTGACAGAACTACCGACCTTTGTTTCATGGGACTCAGAGTGCCTGCTTGTTTTCTCTGTCTTGTAAACAGGTGCTGGTGGAGAACGGAACAAAAGCCGGGCACCGTCTTCTCATGGATGCCAGGGACCTGGTCCTCCAGGTGAGGTTCCTCAGTCCCCCACCTTTCTGTCGTAAGTGACTGTTACTGCCCTGGGAGCTGGTGACTGTCGCACATATGTAATGGTGACTCATGATAAGCAAAGTGGTTGGCCAATGAGAATTTCTAGGTCAAATCCAGCACAGCCCCTGTTGCCCTGGGAGCTGTGCATATTCATGTCTGTGACGGCGTTCACACTGCGGGCTGCGGTTAAGTACCTCAGAGACAGGTGTTGCTCACTCCTCGGTCCTTTCAAAAACTACTTTGCTGAGTCCTGATGGAAGGTGTTGCTGACGCCAGAACCTTGTCTCAGTGAAACCATGTGAGCCGATATAGAATCTAAATTTAGTTGTGTGTCAATGAGGGTTTTTTTGAGTTGCTGATGGGAGAATAGTACCAAGTGCCAAGTCCCCGCCTTTCTGCTGTAGTGAAGACAGTTCGTTGTTTGGCAGGTTAGCGCTGTAGCCAGCTTAACTTGACGAACTTGGCTTGTCGATATTAGAATTATTGTGAGGAGCCTCGGTTCTCTACGTGCAGAGGTTGGATTTTGAAGGTAGAGCCCACAGGTTCAGCTGTATTTCCTTGATTGCAGGAAAAAGAGAAGTCCCCTTTGGACCTTCAGCCTGGCTTTGTCTTTGCCCCAGTAAGTACCACTTCCTCCTGTTCTGTCTTGTAGTCGAGAAGAGCAAGAGGGTGAAGCTCAGCCGTTCTCCTCGCCTTTGTCCTTCCTGCCTCTACCGGTGATTGCCGCTGCTTTCCCGGCCCCTCGCTCCTGTGCGCCCTTCTTTCTGGCCCCATTGACACTTTATTATTTTAAATATACTTTTAAAGTCTTTATTTCTAGATACTGTTAAATTTATTTTACGTTTCATTGTATGTATGACATGGGTGCCTGTGTGCATGCTACAGCGTGCTTGTGGAGGTCAGAAGACAGCTTCCGGGAGTCTGTCCTCTCCTTCTCTGTGGGATTTAAGGATCCGATTCAGGCCGTTAGGTTGTATAGCGAGCACCTTTGCCAGATGAGCCCTCTCCCCATCCCTAACACCATGGATGGATCTTGTGTGTGTTCACAGTGTCCCCATGAGCTTCCTTGTCCTCAGCTGACAGCCTCCAAGTCACTGGCCTGCAGCTTCTCCCAGGCTTACCATCCGATCCCCTTCAGCTGGGTATGTATGCTCGGAGTGCTGCACAAAGAGAAATAGCCCGGGAGAACAGGAGAGAGAGATGAGGAAAGGTGGGAAGAGCTGGAGAATTTCTGGAATAACCTGGAGCTCTGTGTGATTTCTAGACTGTGAGAAAGGACTTCAGGCACAGAAGGGGAAGGGAGCTAAAAGGTTTGTTACCTCTAAACAGCCCCTGTATTCTTCTTTTAGAATAAGAAGCCAAAAGAGGAAACGTTCTCTATGGTAATCCTGGCCAGAGGCTCTCCAAAAGAGGCTAATCGCTGGCCCCGTATCACCCAGCCTGTCCTTAAACGGCCTCGCCACGTGCACTGTCACCTCTGTTGTCCAGACGGGCACATGCAGCATGCTGTGGTTACAGCCCGTCGGCATGGCAGGTATAGGAGATACAACCGGTTGGGGAAATGTAACAAGAACCGACTGCCCATGTTAATGCCTCTTTCCCGTGCCATAGGGATCTGTATCGCTGTGCCCGAGTCAGCTCCTGGGGAGACCTTTTACCTGTGATTGCTCCTTCTGTGTTTGCTCTGTCCCCTGCTGAAGAGCCCACCGAGAGTTGATAAGGATGTGTGACGAGTGTCTCCTTCCATCACACCTGCCAAGGCCGAAGCTACCTGGTGTCCAGGAAGAGAGTGCTGGTACCCCTGTGCTTGTAGTTGTTTGAAATTTTCATAATAAATTTTTTAAGAACAGAGGTGGATTTTATGGTTCTTTAAAGACACAGGGGGTAGTTGTCCTGGCCTATCTGTGATGAAGGGAAAGCTGAGCTCTCAGTCAGTGAGACCTCTGCTTCTACCAGAGACACTTCCTTGAAAGATGGCTGGCGTGGTGGGGAAGGACACCTCAGGCCCTGTGAGAACTGGCTCAGCAGGTCTCAACCGGTGCTTATATGGGCCTAGGAAGTGGGAACTAGCAGTTAGCTGACTTCTTTACCCCTGTCTCTCTGCCAAGGTAGCCTTCCCTGGAGATTGCCTCCTGTTTCTCTCAAGGTTGGTCCCTTCAGAACTAAACCTTCCATCTCTACCCTTATCTAGATCTCATCAGAATGCTTCTGTTTATTTAGTTTGTTTCCTTTTTCCTGTTTCCTTTCTAGAACAACCCCAGTTCACAGCAGGAAATGTTAACAAACCCCCCGAAACGGTCAGAAAGGGTACCCACCAGGAAGGCAGGGGCACTCTCACTCAGCGGAATTATGAGCTATAAAGGGGAAGTGGCAAGTTGGTACCGTCACAGGTTTGGATAAAAATCAAGGTTCTTGGATCTCTTGGCATTGATGGACATCTGGTGGACCATTGAGCAACCTGAGGTTCTGCACACCAAGCTTGTAAAGTGTCCTGTGTGAAAAAATGACAAGGTTAACAGTTGATAATTATGGGGATAGCAACAGGGACATGGCACAGCTTATCTTGGCCAAGAGGAAGACGACGCTCTGCCTGGGCTTTTTTTGTTTGAAGTTTGTGGGTTTCTTTAAACTTTAGAGAAAGAGGAGTGTTTAAACTTTCATACCAGGAAAAAACAAATGACGATTTCGCTGGTGGGGCTTCATTACAGAAACAACACAGTCAGAGTGGTGACGGGTGGGGCATAGTGGCCCATGCCTTTAATCACCGCACTGGAGAAGCAGAGGCAGGGGAATCTCTGTTTATCAAGGCCAGCCTGGTCTACATAGTTCCAGACTAGCCAAGTCTACACAAAAAAAAAAAAAAAAAAAAAAAAAAAAAAAAAAAAAAAGGGACAGTATATCTATGTTGTAACACTAGAAATCTTCACTCCCCTCTGGAGATTTCCAGGCCTGGAGCTATTTTTCTGGAATTAGAGGAAAGGGGAATCCCTTCACTCGCTAGTTCCCACAGAAGAGTAGCAGCCCTCTGCTCAACCCCACCCCCTCTACCCTCAAGTGGCCCCAAATCCTCTCTGAAAGGGTTCAGTTCAAGTATCAGCACAGCAGCCAGTAAGACTTGGGATAAGGTAGAGTATGGAAGGCGTAGACTAACTGTCCTGACTGCGGCAGGACCACATTGCCCCACACATAAATTAGCTAGGACGTAACTACCATAGATTGTCCCATTTGAGGTTAGATCAACCCCAGACATGAACTAAGACTCCTCAGAGCTCTTGGATTAGTCACAGCACTGAAGAGAAGATTTCACGGAGCTACACCTGGCAGGGAGTCTGGAGTTTCTGGTTTGGAAGCTCAGGGAGGCGGGAGGCAGGGGAGGGGCCTCCAGTTAGTGGGAGGGCTGGTGACTGGAGCTGAGCCCCAGTCAGCTATGCTGCCCAGGGCTGTGGAAGCCCGGACCGTCCAGGACAAAGGATATCAACAGTCTCCTGAATTCACGCAAGGGAACACTCCACTTGGGTCACCTCAGCTGCTGCTCACTGCTTTGTCATTCTGAGGTCTCTGCTTATCCTACACCCCAAAAATGGAGGTACTGCTGGGAGTAAAAATTGGCTGCCTGCTTGCCCTTCTGGTTCTCACCCTGGGCTGTGGCCTTACTCCCATCTGCTTCAAATGGTTCCGGATGGATGCAGCTACAGGTATAGCCCCACTCTGTCTCTGTCCCTGACACCAAGGCTTATCCCAGCCCTTCCCTGACATCTGGCTCGGGTTCTCACAGCCCCCAAAGACATTGGGTGCTCTCTGTTGCTCTTCATTCATTCCCACTCACCTCGTTGCTAACTGAAGAATCACTTTTGCTTTCTTCTTAGGTCATCACTACAGAGTTCTCAGCCTCCTGGGCTGCGTCTCTGCCGGGATCTTTCTGGGAGCAGGGTTGATGCATATGACTGCTGAAGCCCTGGAGGGAATTGAATCAGAAATTGAGAAATTCATGGTGCAGGTGGGTAGCAGAGAAATCAAGTGAGGGGCCATGGGGCCAGAATGATCATCAGAGGCTGGGAGGAAATCGGGAAGCAGTAGCGCAGAGCGTATGGGTCAGCAGCTGTTGATAGAAGGGTGGACGGTGGTCAGGTTGGGATTCCAAGGAAAGCTTGATTGCTGAAAGGGCGGGACAGGAGCTAGCGCTGCCTCAGACTCAGTCTAATTTCTGTTTCTGTCTCCCTAGAATAGTACAGGAAGTAAGGGAAATTCTTCTCATGATGCCGCTTCCAGTTCCGTAAGTATCTATTAGCGCCTCTCTGGAGAGTGAAGAGAACCAGGGACTGTTCATGCCCTTCTGATTTGTGAGGAGTACCAGGAATCTCTTCTCAGCCCAAATGATGTAAAGAAAGAAGGCGCCAACCTAACCCTTTGTGGGTGGGTCCTCAGAGACAACTCCTGCTTTACTCTGTCCGTCCTGCCCTGGACCCTCTAACATCCTTCACGTTAGTTTCCGCTGTGTCTAACCCAAGTGCCTTTTGGCCCCTCAGCCCCTCTGAGTCTCTCACTTCTGCAAGCCTGCTCAGCCTCGTTCCCTCTCTTGTTCTGTTGCCGCATTTCCCCGTTGTCTTCTCTCTCCTGACCCGTGTCCACCCAAGGTACTGTCCCCTTCCCTTCCTGGCTCACGGGCGTCTTTCTGTTCCTAGGTGGAGTATCCCTATGGAGAGCTCGTCATCTCCCTGGGCTTTTTCTTCGTCTTCCTTTTGGAGTCACTGGCACTGCAGTACTGTCATGGGCATGCTGGAAGATCCACCGTGCAGGAAGAGGAATGGGGAGGGACCCATGCCTTTGGATTCCACAAGCACCCGCCTGTGCCTTCACCCTCACGGGGTCCCCTGCGTGCCCTCCTCCTCCTGCTCTCTCTGTCCTTTCATTCTGTGTTTGAAGGTCTAGCTGTGGGACTGCAGACATCAGTGGCCGCTGCTATACAGCTCTGTGTTGCCGTTCTGGCTCATAAGGGGCTCGTGGTGTTCAGTGTAGGCCTCCGGCTGCTGAAGATTGGCACCCGGACATGGTGGGCCGTGTTCTGCATACTCTCGTTAGCACTCATGTCTCCTGTGGGCCTAGCTCTAGGGATGACTGTGACTGGAGGGGCCTCAGGACCAGCACAGGGATTAGCCCAGGCTGTATTAGAGGGAGTAGCAGCTGGCACATTCCTGTATGTCACCTTCCTAGAAATTTTGCCCCGGGAGCTGGCCTGTTCTGAGGCCCCTCTGGCCAAGTATGGCTGTGTGGCGGCTGGTTTTGCCTTCATGGCTCTTATTGCACTGTGGGCCTGAGGGATTCCTCACTGCTCTGATGGACCTATCCAGGATGGCTTCTCCTGAGGACACCCCTAAACGACTTTGGTCCCCAGACATTTTTTCAGTGAGACTAAGCATTTACTAGGCATGGACTCGCCCAGATTTTATATGTGTGAGACCCTGTTCTTGCTCCAGACTTAGAAAGGATGTTTTGTCTGAGTGCCTATTTAACTGGAACATTGGTATCACGATCATCACTCCGGAGTTGCTATTATGTGTAATAAAATGCCCATTTTACCCTTTCCCTTCAACCATGCTGTAATTCACGTCTCTGATAGGGAAAAAGGGAGTGTGGGTAGAACTGGGACCCGTAGTCACTTCAGTGGTTACAGGCCATTCCCCCCAGACATAGAAGGATTGCTAAAACTTCAACAGCCCTTTGTTCCTTACCCATGGGAGCTGAGGATTAGAACAGCATTTAGAGGAGGAAGGGCGTCTACAACCAGAAACCAGGGGCTAGGTATTTTTCCTTCACTGACTACCTCACCCACTCTCAGTGTCTGCCTGTCATCCCCACCAAGTTCCTATTTTCACACAGAGTCTTGTGTGGCCTCAGGGACACTCTTGCTATTCTCTGAGCTTCTCTCTTTCTGGCTGCCATAGGCTGAAGGATTAAAAGCCAGTGCTTGCAGAGGGGGACGGGCACCAGATAAATACCTAGGGTGATTACTCTGAGCTGTAAGCACCTAGTGACTTTCCTTCTCCTGCCTGACCAGCTGCTACTAAGGACAGTGCCCAAAACAGCTCGCCTGGAATTGAGGAGGGACAGGGTAACTGCTCCCTGCCCTCGCCTGGCATCTCACACTTGGTGAAGAGACGAAGAAGGAAAGATGTGCCCGGAAGCTCACTCACCCTCACCAGTTTGCCCCTTTTTGTGATTTTCAATGTGACAGCCCAAATAGCCTTAACATGAACAAACTCTCCTGAATCCTTCTTGTCTAGTCTCTGTCTCCTTTCTGCCCTATTCGCCTCCTGAAAAAGTAAGACATCTAAATCTGTTCTCCACAACCAGGATCCATGAAAAAGCAACAGGTAGGCAAAACCAGGAGAGGGGGAGGGGAGAGCTCCTCCCTGGAGCACTGTCCTGGTGTCTCTCAGCAGTAGATGCAGGGAGTGAGGTGCCCAGGAGAACCTGGCATGTGCCCGTGCACTGGCCTCGGCAGGGAACACCTGCAGCGTGACAGGTGCTACCGTTTGTACACAGATCACCTAGCCGGCACAGCTCCAGCAGCGACATTATCCCTCCAGTAACCCGGGAAAACTGGCATGCAGAAAAGCTAAATAGTTGGATCTCTTAGCCAGTGGGGCCTCAAAACTCACTTTCCTATAACTGGATGAAAAGCTCCATATAGTTTTTCCTTCCTTGTGGTTTTCCTCCCAAACAGCCATGTTCACCCTGTGTGTTAGAATCCCAGATCAGCTCAGAGAGTGTGCAGCATAATTGAGGAAGCTGAATGGAAGGGTATTCAGTAAGGTGTGTGTGGGCAGGGTTCAGACAAAGCAAGGAATGTACAAAGGACTGTACAATACCCTGGAGCTGAGTAATCAGCATACTGTTAGTAGAAACTGGAAAGGACCGGCCCCGGACAGCTGTGTCTTTGATCTACAGGGACCCAAGCCGGAAGGTGCTAAAATAAATTATTTTCTTGTTCTGATTTGCTAATGTCTTATTGAGTAAAACCAAACAGAATCCTGAGGCTAGAAATGGCTGGTACTGCTCTGGTCAAGCCACAGGAACACAGAGCTGTCCTGCATGTCATTGTGGCCTGCTATGTTTACACTGAAATGATCTTGCCACAACTTTGGCAGGGTAAATTGAAAGAGCTGTGGTTTTATGGAATCTAGAGAATTATCCCTATCACAGGAACGTGTCTAAATATGAAAGGAACCTGAAGGAGAAGCGCCCTGGCCTGCTGTGGCACTCCCCCTATTTCTGGACCACTGGTGCCATCAGATATCTCAAGCTGATGGTGAGTCGTGAGCTCTCTGACCTCATCCCTCCCAGGAACTCCGGATTCCCCTTTGGCCTCCTCTCCAAAGCCACCAATATTTTCTTTCCTCCCCATATCTATTTCCTTCTTTTTCCCCCAAATTCTTACCAACCAGGGCCAGACATGTGTTTAATTGGAAGAATATTGTGTCAAGAGCAGACATAAAGCTAGAGGGTGGCTCCATCTGGAGAACACCAGGGAGAGTGTCTGGACCAACAGAAGGACAGACTGCTTTCAGAAAGCACAAATGAAAACAGCACAGAATTGGAACTGGCATAAGAACCACGGCAGAAAGAAGGCGGGCGGGCAGCTGTGGGCGGCTGGTGCAGCCTTAGGATGGCCGGGACAGAAGATGAAGGCTGGAACAGAAGATGGCTAGAAACATGAGACCTCAAGAGCAGGAAAGAGGATCCAGGCTAGTGGGATAATCAGGAATGTGTGTGTGTGTGTGACAATTTTCACACCTTCCTGTGATGATGTAAAACAGAGGAAGTTTTCTCTGGGGCCACATAGGAGTGGCTGTGGCCCAGAAAAGATTGAGGTTACCACACATTCCATGTTCCACACATTCCATGTTCCACCATGGTGACAGCTTCGTGGTTTGTAGTTGCTTTTGTTTGGATCAGTTGGTTGGTTTTTGTTGTTTTTGTTTTTTTGTTGGTTTGGTTTTTGTTCGTTTTGAGTCAGAGATTTTCTATGCAGCTTTGCTAGCCTGGAACTCACCATATAGACCAGGCTGGCCTCAAACTCCAAGAGATCCACCTGCCTCTGCCTCCCAGGTACTGGGATTAAAGGGATGCAAGACCATACCCAGCATTCATCATTTTTTATATAGTAATAGGACAAAGTCATAAGTCAAAACTTCAAAGGCCTCGGATGCTGTTTGATGGCATTCTTAGTTTTCAGGGTTAATGAAAGTTAGTGATCTATTAATTCATCCCAAAAGATTTTACCTGATAGTCAGAAAGGTATCAAGTCAAGACACAAAGGCGAGTAATGAATAGCTATCTAGGGGGCTAAAGAGAGCTGAAGATACACTGTAATTAAGCACCAGACCTGCAACATTCCAACTTCTCCACAGTCATTTAAGTTCCCATCAGTTCATCAGCCTCGTAGAATGTTCAATGTGTGAACTTCTTTCCAGGAACTTCAGTTCACACTCATTTTGTCCATCTCTCAGTCACTCCCTGGTATGTTTTGTATATACCTAGGGAGAAAACTCAAGAATTAGGCTTCCAACCCACCTCCTGCAGAGAGCCAGCTTTCTATTTCTGCTACCAATGCGCTGTCTTCTGAAGTAACCTTTCTAGGAGCTTTCCTGCCTCTCCTTTGCTGTGAGGCAGGAGGATAGGTTTCGTTTGGTTTGGATGTTGCAGTCACAAGAAGGTAATTTGTGAAGAATGCAAACGAAACCAGAGTTGAGAGAGTTTACTGGAGCCAGGCAGATCGTCAGCCAGGAATCCACGTTTGAAAGCTGCTTACCTGGTATGCAGGAGGGCTTGGGTTTTATCCCTAGTACCACAGAAAGAGAGGGGTGAGCTAAAGCCCAGACTCACTCTGCTGGGATAGCTCATGCCTCCTGATCCTGCCCTGAAGAAGTTGTGGAGTATCTTGTCTTCCTCACAACAGAGGATAGTCCCTTGTTCTTAGATCCAATGAACAGCTGCCAGAACTTAGTGGGATGGGATGTGTGTGGACACCTTCTAGTTCGCTAGCTGACCTGAGGGTAGCCCATTGCTGCTAGCAAAGAAAAGGCAAAATGGATTATGCCTCAGGGGCAGTCTGTGGGGATGCTTACAAAGTCCTAGCTGTAGAATACTTTTTGTTTTGTGTTCTTAGTGACTCTCCTTTGTCGTATGTCAAACACAGAGTGTGCCCTACATTTCCTAGGGACTCATCATTAGAGTCTACCAGCAGAGAGATCTGGTTAAAAATAAGCTACATTGTTCTGGGCACCAGATTTCCTCACCAAACCCTTCTTTTCCAGTTATTCCTAAATCTCTTTTTAAAAAGTGCTGTCTCCTACTCCAATATTTCCCTGGCAATGTTTTTACTTCCACCCTGCCTACTGTAATGTCGCTGTTTTGCTGGTATAATCATAATTGCTTAAAGATGGGGATATGTTCTGAGAAACATACTTTAGATGATTTTTTCTTGTTTGTTTGTTTGTCATTGTGAAACTTTTTAGAGAATGCACTATACAAACCAAGAAAGCTCTGGAGTCTGTAAGAGGATCTGACGGAACCATTATCACATATACAATGATAGATATATTGGGCTGACCAAAATGTCATTATGAAGCTCACTACTGTTCCTTGAAAAATGTCTTTATGAGGGGTGTGTGTGTGTGTGTGTGTGTGTTAGTTTTGGTGAGTTTTTGTTGTTGGTTTAGTTGGTTTTTCAAGACAGGATTTTTCTGTGTAGCCCTGGCTGTTCTGGAACTCACTCTGTAGACCAGCCTGGCCTCGAACTCAGATCTACCTGTCTCTACCTCCGAGTGCTGGGATTAAAGGCATGCGCCACCGCCACCTCGCCAGGTTTTCTATATAAAACTGTAAGTCTCCTTTTCACTCTGTTCTTCTGATTTCTCATTCTCACTGAGTAGTCTCTCACCTTACCTGCCCCTAAAGTCTGGAGAACATTTACATTCCTTGGGAATGAAACAAGATTCAAACAGGAATCCCAAATCTAAAGAGGAGAGAGTAAGCTGGTACTTTGTAACTCTGCTTCTGTCAAATTGTACCGCGCCCCCCTGAGCCTCTGAGTTCTTAGCATGCCTGGATTTCAGAACAGCCTTATATTCAACTATGAAGAACAATGGGGCTGTAATACATGGAAAGGGAGGGGCCAGGTAAAGTTATGGAGGACCTTGCTGACCACAGGGGGGCACTGTGTCTCCATGGGTGAACTAGAATATGGCGGGCCATAAAATAGGGTCAATCTAGGACAGTAAATGCCCTCCCCCCAGTTCCTGCAGAGCATTTTTCTCCTACCTTAGATTTCTGGAGGAGCAGAAACATCTGTAGTTGTTGTACACTTATACATGTACACTTAGATGAAATTTGTTCCCAGTTGTTAAAATTACTCTGCTGACAGTAAAAAAGATCTGTCTTCCCTTCCATAATACACAAGAGCAGCTATACCAGTAAAGGCTGGTTGAGGCCATAGTTCTTCACCTTTTCCTCATGTTTTGCTAAATGAGCCCAGTGATTATAGCCATACTCTGTTTTTCTTCAGTGTGGCATTTCAGCAATCTTGGTTGTCTGACCGAACCTCCATCCAGCAGCTAACTCTAACCTTCTTCTGACACTGACAACATCTAAATAGGATTAAGGGTTGGGCCATAGTTCAGTAGTAGAGCACTTGCCTAGCATGTACAAGGTCCTGGGTTCACTCTCCAACCCAAGAAAGAAAAGGAAAAAACATCAGCATCAAGGACATAAGCCTGTCTCACTACCACGTCTAAATGTGAGCATTTGATGCCAAGTGGCTCAGTCTGCCAGTCAATGTCATTGAGAAAATGGTACAAGTGAGGTTTCCCTAAAGCAAACTTTAATAACCCCATAATTTTCTATCCACATTGTCCCTTCTGACATTTCTATAAAGTGCTTTCTCATTTTTACTTGTGTGTGTGTGTGTGTGTGTGTGTGTGTGTGTGTGTGTGGTGTGCTCCTAAGTGTTTATGTATGTACACCCACACGTGAAGGCCAGAGGTGGACTTTGAGTGTGTTCATCCATCACTCTACACCTAATTTTTGGAGACTGGGTGTTGTCCAGCACAACCCTCTAAATGAAACAGCCGCCATCGCCAAGCCTGTTTGCAAAAGATCCTCATAGCTAGGCTTGTTGACACATAGGAAGGAAGCAGGGTCACTGGACCCCCACCTGAGAATTCAGCCACTCCTCCCAACCATTTCTGCACTGATTCCATGAGGCCTTGGAGTCTCAGAGAGGAGCTACAGTATAGGGCCTGGAAGACCAAGAGGGAGCCCCATCTGAACAGCAATGGGGAATCATCGCCGATGCTGGGTGCAGACCTTCCAGTGGCCTGCCTGCCTGCCGTAGGTCACCCTCAGTCTCTAAGCTTAGTTGGTTTCCCAGGGTGAACTCTGGTTTGTCATTGGGACCTCATAAGGAGGGGCTAGACAGTGCCTAGTTCCAAACCCTCAGGAAGAAAATTCTCCCAACACTAGGTCCCAACTCAAACCTGTGCCCACTGATTGGCTAGACAGGCCAGGAAGTGAGCACCCAAGTGTCCTCCTGCCTCTGCCTCCCAGCACTGGGATTACAGGTGCAAAATCAAACCCAGCTTTTTCCCTGTGTACCAGGGATCTGAACACAGGTCTTCATGATTGCCCAAGGACTTTACTTTCTGAGCCATCTCCCCAGCCCCTCCTCCTTTCGCCTCAAGAGCCCAAGAATCAACCTACAACAGCTACAAGACATCTGAATCTCCACTGACTGTTACTCATATTTGTTTAACAGGCTCTTGGAGAACTATGCATAGTTTAGCTACCAGATCCCCTGGATTCCACCAGTGAATAAAATCAGGAAGTTCCCTTTTACTGTGACTTTCTTGAGTCTTCCAAATGCCTAGTGCCCTTGGAGGCTAGAAGAGGGCACTGGATCCCCTGAAACTAGAATTATGGATGGTTGTGAGCTGCCATGTCGGTGCTGGGAATTGAACCCAGGTCCTCTGGAAGAGTAGCCAGTGATCTTAACCATTGAGCCATCTTCCCAGTGCCCTCAGTCAGCTTTCTTAAAGAGCATGATATTGATGACATTTCTGAAGTCCTAGTCTTTCTCAACGACCCACAAATAATAAGGATGTCTTCAATAGTCCCCTTTCCCAAACTTAAAAATATTATTAATAGAAAGACCAATGTCCCGGGCGTTGGTGGCGCACGCCTTTAATCCCAGCACTCGGGAGGCAGAGCCAGGCGGATCTCTGTGAGTTCGAGGCCAGCCTGGGCTACCAAGTGAGCTCCAGGAAAGGTGCAAAGCTACACAGAGAAACCCTGTCTCGAAAAACCAAAAAAAAAGAAAGAAAGAAAGACCAATGTCGTTTTCTTGGATCCCATGATCACGCTGCGTGAATTGTTTACACTCCACGAGCCATCTCCCAGGTTACAGCACTTTAAGAGGAGCAAGGAGAGGACAGGAAAGGTGCAGGCTGCAGGCACATTCTGACCAGGATTAATAACGGTGCTCAGTTTCCTCTACAGTTTATTGTCACAGCAGAAGTTGGGGGAGACAGGAGGTCACGCTCTACACTTAACAGTATGGTCAGAGCCCGAGGCAGCCCTTCCCACCCTTATGCCCAGCCCCAAGCAGTCTGACCTAAGCTCTCTCCCCTAGTCCCACTCTGACAGCTACCAAAGTTAGTGCAGTCAAATGGCCCAGGCCCCACTCTACTGCCCCAGCTCCAATCCTTCTGCCACTGTTCTTACTCACTGTCCACCAATTCCCATTCTAGCTTTCCTTTTACATGCTGGACATTTCTGTCACGTTTTAAGGACCACTGACCCACCAGCAGGCTCCCCCTCCCCCTGATAGACATTCATGTAGGCCCATTGC